>JAWQEG010002718.1:100000-101896 GCA_033782935.1 Petrolisthes cinctipes
GATGAATTCCTCACTCAATGGGTAAGGGAGCCAACAAGAGGTGCTAACATACTCGACTTGGTCCTCACCTCAGAGGATGACATCATCCAAGACCTCTCTGTAAACGAAGAAATAGGTGGAAGCGACCACAAGCTTATAAGGATTTTCAGTTAAAGTCCCCTAATATGGAGTCCGTGACCCCGGTGCATAGAAAATTAGACATGGGAGGGCGAACTTTGCAGGTCTTCGTGAAAGTGTTGCTGAAATGGAACCAGAGGAGGGAGAGAGTGCTGATGATCTGTGGAGGTCATTCTTGTCTTCCTTCATGGAACTTCAGTCGCGCTTTATTCCTCTGAAGGGAACAGGTCAGAAGTTCATTCAACCTAAGTGGTTTAATCGGGAAATCCGTAACCTACTAAGGGAGAGGAGAACTGCGTATCGTCGAAGCGAAGACATCTGGGGACTTTGACAGTCATAGAAGACTGAATCGAAACGTGAAGTCCAAAATAAGGGCGGCTAAGCGTGCTGTGAGGAGGTCCGTGTGGCTAGACTCTGCAAAGAGAACCCCAAGGAGTTTTTCAGTTATGTGAATGGGCCGTAAACCAATCCGACGTAGGATCGGTCCCTTGGTGAATGAGGATGGAGCATTGATGCACTCTGATGCAGAAAATGCTAACCTCTTAAATGAGTACTTCTCTTCAGTGTTCTCTGAGGAGAGTGGTCCCATTCCCGAACCTTTGGACTCCTTCAGTGAGAAGTTGGAGTCAATGGTCTTCACCCAAAAAGAAATCAAGAGAAAAATAATCGAATTAAAAAGCAAACAAGTCCCCCGGTCCGGATGGGTTCTTACCTAGGAGTGTTGAAAGAAGTGCATGGTGAAGTATCACGGCACCTGTGCATGGTCTTCAACAGGGTAATCCAGACTGGATGCGTTCCTAGAGACTGGCGTGAGGCAGAGGTGACTCCTATCTTCAAGAAGGGAGATGCTAGCCGACCGTCAAACTACAGACCCATCAGTTTAACCTCGATAGTCTGTAAACTCATGGAGAGCATCATGGTGGAAAAAATAACAGCACACTTAGAATCAAATTTGCTACTGAGGGGTTCCCAGCATGGGTTCCGGCAGCACCGGTCATGCCTCACAAATCTGGTGGAATTCTTCCATTTTGTTTTCAGTGAGAATGATCGGGATAAAGCAGTCGATGTTGTCTACTTAGACTTTCAGAAAGCCTTTGATAAGGTACCCCACCGCCGTCTCCTTCGGAAAGTGCGTGCACTGGGCATAGACGGAAATGTGCAAATTGGATAGAGAACTGGCTAAGTGACAGACGGCAGCGGGTGGTAGTGAATGGACAGGCTTCAGAGTGGGTGCCCGTTACTAGCGGTGTTCCCCAAGGTTCTGTTCTGGGACCACTACTGTTTATCATCTATGTTAATGACGTGGATGGTGACATGGTTGCCAAGATTTCCAAATTCGCCGATGATACTAAGCTTGGTATGAATGTCGCGAAAGAAGGAAAATACTACCCGCTTACAAGAAGATCTTAGGAAGATCGGGGAGTGGTCTGACACGTGGCAAAATGCCATTTAACGTGAACAAATGCAAAGTTATGCATATAGGCCACAGAAACCCCCGAACAGAGTATAACCTTAAGGGCAATGCTCTCGTAAGCACTGATACTGAGAAAGACTTGGGTGTAACTATCACCAGTGACCTCAAGTTCTCAAAGCAGTGTATTGAGGCTGAGAAGAAAGCCCAAAGGATGTTAGGGTACATAAAGCGACAGTTTGGATACCGGAACAAGGAGATAGTACTTTGTCTGTACAATTCCACTTGTCCGACCGCACCTGGAGTATGCAGTCCAGTTTTGGAGTCCTTCTTACCGAAAGGATATCGCTAGATTGGAACGAGTGCAA
>JAWQEG010002719.1:0-83537 GCA_033782935.1 Petrolisthes cinctipes
CTTTACGAGGTTTACAAGTTTAAAGATAGTATAGGACTATGGTACTTTTTTTTAGGTGATGACTGTAGCTGTAGGGAGGAGAGAGAGTAGACAGCAACAGATTCATTGTCCTTTACGAGTCATGCAGGCTGCTGGCTTGTTGGGTACTGACTGCTGTGGTTTAACTAAATGTGGTGAGAAATTATATGACGGTGATTAATGAGGGAAGACAAAGGAGAAGATAGAAGAGAGGGAGAAGGAGAAGGGATGTGGAGGAGAGACAGAGAGACAGATGGGGGGGGGGGGAAGGTGGAGGGAGAGAGGGAACAGGAGAAGGGATGTGGAGGAGAGACAGAGAGACAGATGGGGGGGAAGGTGGAGGGAGAGAGGGAACAGGAGAAGGGATGTGGAGGAGAGACAGAGAGAAGGAGGGAGGTGGATGAACGAGAGAAGAGGAAGGGAGGTGGAGAGAGAGAAAAGGGGAAGGAGGTGGGAGAGGGATTAAGTAAGGGGGGGGGGAGGTGCATGCATGGAGGAGAGTGAGAGGGGACGGAAGAGAGGTGGAGGGAGGAAAAGGTGAGGGGGGGGGGGAGGGAGGAAATAAGGAAGCAATTAATGAGATAATATGTGGGTAGGAAGGAAGGCTTGGAGATAAGAAAGTGGGCAGGTAGATTAATTACTCTGCAGGTAGGAGAGAGAGAGAGAGAGAGAGAGAGAGAGAGAGAGGAGAGAGAGAGAGAGAGAGAGAGAGAGAGTGTGAGAGAGAGAATCTATTGAAGGAAAAATGAAAAACAGAAATAGTTAGGAAGGATTCATAGCCCTTTTTAGTTCCCATTACTGCATTCTTTCCAATACATAATAATGTTGATATTTTTCTGCTCACTTCCCCAATCTCACTTCCTCTCTCCTTCATCCTCTTGTTCACTTTAACGGATTATATAATTTAAGGTGATAGTTGTCGTGTTGTTAGGTGGTGTTGTGTTAGGCATGATGGTGGTGATATTCTGAGTGGAGTAGTTGGTTGTGTGTGTGGGAGGTGGTGGTGGTGGTGGTGGTGATGGAAGTAAGTATTTGTGGTGTGTGTGTGTGTGTGTGTGTGTGTGTGAAAAGTTGATGGTGTGTGTTGGTGAGTAGTATATTAGTTAGGAGTAGTTGTAGTGTGTGTGTGTGTGTGTGTGTGTGTGTGTGTGTGTGTGTGTGTGAAAAGTTGATGTGTGTGTTGGTGAGTAGTATATTAGTTAGGAGTAGTTGTAGTGTGTGTGTGTGTGTGTGTGTGTGTGTGTGTGTGTGTGTGAAAAGTTGATGTGTGTGTTGGTGAGTAGTATATTAGTTAGGAGTAGTTGTAGTGTGTGTGTGTGTGTGTGTGTTGTGTGTGTGAAGAGTTAATGTGTGTGTTTGGTGAGTATATATATTAGTTAGGAGTAGTTGTAGTGTGTGTGTGTGTGTGTGTGTGTGTGTGTGTGTGTGTGTGTGTGTGTGTGTGAAAAGTTGATGTGTGTGTTGGTGAGTAGTATTAGTTAGGAGTAGTTGTAGTGTGTGTGTGTGTGTGTGTGTGTGTGTGTGTGAAGAGTTAATGTGTGTGTTGGTGAGTATATTATATTAGTTAGGAGTAGTTTGTAGTGTGTGTGTGTGTGTGTGTGTGTGTGTGTGTGTGTGTGTGTGTGTGTGTGTGAAAAGTTGATGTGTGTGTTGGTGAGTAGTATATTAGTTAGGAGTAGTTGTAGTGTGTGTGTGTGTGTGTGTGTGTGTGGTCATAGTAGAGAGAGCAGTTGTAGAAATAAGTGTAATTACCACAAGTGTACATCACAAGGTGTTGTGTGTGTGTGTGTGTGTGTGTGTGTGTGTGTGTGTGTGTGTGTGTGTGTGGGAAGAGTTGATGTGTGTGGTGGTGAGCAGTAGATAAGGATGTTATATAGTTAGGAGTAGTTGTGGTGTGTGTGTGTGTGGTGGTGGAAGGTTTTTATGGTGTGTGTGTGTGAATGTGTGTGTGATGAGCAGTTGTAAAAATAAGTGTAATTATCACAAGTTTGTGTGTGTGTGTGTGTGTGTGTGTGTGTTGGGGCTTGCGTGTGGGAATGACTATAAATCGAATCAACGACTATAAAAAACGAAAATGTAATTACTCTATCGTGTTTATCTTTAATTCATCAGACTTCAAACTATATACGTATAAAAACATCAGCAGCGTTCGTAAAGTCGGGGTCGTCAAAAGTTCTGCAGCGAGTGAATCCTGAGAGGGAAATCTTTTGAACCAATATTACAGACACTAACATTTTTTTTTTTTTTTTTTTTTTTACTTTCGGACCATTGTTTTGAGGCCGTTTCATTCGAGGGTGTTGCAAGACTATTTTTTTTGGCCATGACTGTACACGGGAAAGGCGACTACTATTTCTATAATAACTCCTCCTCGAAACTATGATAACAAAAATTATATAACATTCATTTTTTGTACCCTCATAAATATATTCTTATTAATGTTGTTGTTTTTGTTGTTGTGTGTTGTATGAGAGAGAGAGAGAGAGAGAGAGAGAGAGAGAGAGAGAGAATTAATTATGTTGTGTGTTCCTTCAGTATGCGTTTGTACTGTATTATTATTATTATTATTATTATTATTATTATTTTATGTGACTTCTTTTCTCCTGCAAACCGTATAGTCATGAAAAATAATTGTTGTATTCATGTTAATGTTGTTATTGTTGTTGTATCGTGATTGACTGTCTTTCCACAGTTTATTATAAATGTTATTAATGTTTGTGATTGTATTTGTACAGTATATATATATATATTCACGAATCAACTTTTCCAGGGCTGTACGAAAAATGTAAAAAAAAATAAAGGAAAGAGATAGAACAAAAACAAGGACGGACGTGTGACAAGGTGAAACGATTAACAACAAACAGGGAACAACAACTTTATATATACAGTATAAATATCCCTCTTGTGTCGTGTGTGTGTGTTGTCTTACCTTTTAATTTGAAGACTGATGAAAATATCCTGAATTTGTATTCGAACTTAAGACTACTAAACACAGACGAACAGTGCTGGAAAATTGAAACGTATCTTGCGAAGACTATTTGTACTAAAACTTAAAAGACACTCGATGAAATATATTGATTGTACTGCATTGTGTACAAGAATTTGAATAAACAATAAACCAAAGGAATCAGAAAATTGTAGAACGGAATATAATTTCAACATTTTGAACGACTTGAAGTGGACGGACGAAATCTTAAAATTAAAAGTGAAAAAAAGGTGTTATTAGTGAGGTGATTTGTGGTGAAGGAGAAACCGATCAACTGTGTGGTGGTGAAGGTGTGGTGGTGGTGGTGAAGGAGAGACTAGTCAACCTGTGTGGTGGTGATTGTGGTGGTGGGTGATCGTGTTGGAGGATTAAGGAGTAGAGGAGAGAGGGACAGAGAAAGGAGGAGGAATAATAAAGATGGAGTCGGTGGAGGAGAGTGATGTGGTTGTGGCCTCATCGGATCACCAACCGAGTGACGAGGACCTTGTAGTCACCAATGGCGACGATGACGGGTGAGTGGTTGATGAGTGAGTGGGTGACGAGTGAGTGGTTGATGAGTGAATGGTGAGTGGTTGATGAGTGAGTGGGTGACGAGTGAGTAGTTGATGGACGAGTGGTGAGTGGTTGATGAGTGAATGGTGAGTGTTTGATGAATGAGTGGGTAAATGTTTTTTATGGATGATGGTGAATGATTGATGGGTAGTAATGGGTGAGTGGTTGATTGATGGGTGGTGATTGGTAGGTGCTTGAGTGATCGATGGGTGATTCAATATTGGATGTGTGGTTGGTCGATGAGTGATTGGTACAATAGTAGTGATGAATGAATAATAAAGAAATGATTGATTAGAGAGTGGTAGTGTTAATGATAATGATGTGTGATTATTAATGAGTTATAATGATGACAACAGTTTGTAATTAATTAAGATCTTTATTGCCTTTACAATTGCAGTCGAGTAATATATTTTTTAATTGTCCCATTAATCACACAATTCATATACAGTACAGTAATATGGGATTCGAACACTATAAGTCAGCGGTTGTAAGTCACTAAAAAAAAAAAAAAAAAAGAGATACAACCACACAGATCTTACTATAATAGAACTGGAGGAACTGACACATGAAACAAGACAAAATCCAAATGGGGTGCCTTAAGGGGAGATTATCGTGTTGGTAAATTGGAAGGTATCTGAATCCTCCAAACTATGCCAGGAAACAGGACCAGATGAACAAAAATAATGGTGGTGTTCTGTTGCTTGGAATAGTTTGGAGGAATAGGGGATCTGTTGTTTCATGTCCTTGTTTGGAGGAATCGGTAGCCCTTTCCATTTACCAACAAGAGAATCTCACCTTAATAATATATACACAAACAATAGAATAGGAGCTTCCCTTATCTGCAAACCATGTGACGTCTGACCATTCTCGTCCACATCAGAGTTGTCTTAGTTATAACTCATTTATCACAGTGTGTTGTGGTAATAATTATGAACAGTTGAGTGTGTGTGTGTGTGTGTTGGGTTTTGTTATAGTAGTAGTAGTATTCTGGTGTGTGTGTTGGTTTTGTTATAGTAGTAGTAGTAGTAGTAGTAGGGTCATGGTGTGTGTGTGGTGTGTGTGTGTGTGTGTGTGTGTTGGTTTTTGTTATAGTAGTAAGTAGTAGTAGGAGGGGTCCTGGTGTGTGTGTGTGTGTGTGTGTGTGTGTTCTGTCATAGTCAACTGTGTGTGTGTATTTGTGTATGATTTGAGTGTGTGGTGTGTGTGTATTTGTGTATGATTTGAGTGTATTTGTGTATGATTTGTGTGTGTAAGTGTGTGAGGGACGGAGTTTGGGTAAGTGTGAACCGCAGCTGTGTTTGGTCAAGGTGTGTGGTGCAGGTGTGCCATTCAGTTTCTTCACAGCTGTTCCTCACATTCACGGTGGAGTGGGTGGGGGGGGAGGAGTATTGGTAGTGGTAATAGTGGTCGGTGGTGGTGGTATTGGTAGTGAGGAAGGAGGTGGTGTTGGTGGTAATAGGGAGGGGGGAAGGTAGTGGTAATAGTGGTGGTGGTGGTGGTGGTGGTATTGGTAGTGAGGAAGGAGGTGGTGATGGTGGGGTAATAGGGAGGGGGGAAGGTAGTGGTAATAGTGGTGGTGGTGGTTGGAGTTTAGAAGTAGTGGTAGTGGTGGTGGTGGTGGTAGGGGATTAGAAGGTCGTGGTAGTAGTAGTAATAGTGGTAGGGAGGGAGAAGGTAGTGGTGGTAGTAGTGGTGGTGGTGGTGGTTGGAGTTTAGAAGGTAGTGGTAGTAGTATAGTAGTGGTGGTGGTAGTAGGGAGGGAGGAGGGGGGGAGAAGGTATAGTGATGGTGGTTATGGTTGTTTTAGAGTGCATGGAGTGGTAGGTTAGCTATTATAGTGATGATAACGTTAGATCAGTTATAGTGAGTTACATATAGTGCTGGTAATGGTGGGATAGATTAGATTGTAGTGGTGATGGTGGTGGTGGGGGTTAAGGGACCTATATAGTGGTGTAGTCAGAAAACTGGAGATATGTAAATGGTACTTCAAATAGTGCCACGAAACAACAACACCACCTATATAAAAAGGAGCTTGTTTGTTTCGTGGCATGGTCAGTTGGAATCAGAAGTCTCCTCCAATTTTCATACACGATTCCTATCAAAGTGAATAAGTATATATGTATTTATAGTGGTGGGTTTGGGTGGAGAATGAGTGAGATTATGATGATGAATGAGAGAGGTTGTGATGGTAGAGTAGTGATTGTGGTGAATGAGCGATAGTATGGTGATTATAGTAGTGATTTGTGAATGAGTGAGAAGAGTGTAGTGGTGATAGTAGTGGTTGGTTGAATGAACGAATGTGGTAGTAGTTGTTGTGATTTGTGAATGAGTGAGAAGAGTGTAGTGGTGATAGTAGTGGTTGGTGAATGAGTGAATGTGGTAGTAGTTGTTGTGATTTGTGAATGAGTGAGAAGAGTGTAGTGGTGATAGTAGTGGTTGGTGAATGAGTGAATGTGGTAGTAGTTGTTGTGATGATTGGTTGGTTGGTTGGTTGGTTGGTTTTACGGTTTGTAGTTGTATAAATTAACACCGGCACATGCAGCTAGCGTAAACCCGAAGCACATGCAGTATAATAAATAGTACAATGGAGCACATAACCGAAGCACTTAATCCAGTAGAGTTAATACAACTTAGAGCACAACAGCAATACTTTGTAATTAAAAGAAATACACAGTAAATAGATATATGGTAAGAAAAACCCAAGTAAGTTCTGAAATGTATATATAGTGTGTGTATGTATGTATGTGTGATATTCAATTGGTCACCCTCCTTTTACGTACCGGTATATATATAGATTCCTGGTCGACATTAGATTGATTTTAACGACCTGGAAATATGACGTCAGTGGCACGTATTGTCCCTACACGTATGCAAGGATTGACGTCACTAGATCTGTACACACTGAATGATATTACACACACACACACACACACACACACACACACACACACACACACACACACACACCAGGCTTTATATAGATTGTAACTGAGAGTGTAGTGGGTTATTTTGTGTACATTATAAGTAGCTTCCAAGTATATTGCTATTTCCTCTAATGTTTTACTTGAATATAGTGTTTTCCATATTTTGTTATTATTATTAATAATATTATATATATATATATATATATATATATATATATATATATATATATATATATATATATATATATATATATATATATATATATATATAATATATATATTTTGTTTTCCGCTCTCACTTCCGTGATATTCGACTCTAGAGGAAAACACGAAACATTGCCTGGGAGACTATTGATTCTTCCAAGGGTGTGTTTAAAGTAAACTATCTCGGCCGTGGTGGTGTGATGATCTCTTTTTTTCTTTGGTGGCAACATTTCTGAAAGATTCGGTAACTGATAAGACACACAAAGAGGCTTTCGATCATCATCATCACCTACTCGACCACCATAGCGAAACGAGGCAAAGTCCCTACGTAGACTTTTACACGGTTTCTCCACGCGAACATCTCCCCCCTTCTATATACCAACCCCCTCTACCCTCCCTCTTCCTACCAACCCCCTCTTCCCTCCCCCTTCTACCAACCCCTTCTTCCCTCCCTCTTCTACCAACCCACTCTTCCCTCCCCCTTCTACCAACCCCCTCTACCCTCCCTCTTCTACCAACCCCCTCTACCCTCCCTCTTCTACCAACCCCCTCTACCTCTCCCCCTTCTACCAACCCACTCTTCCCTCCCTCTTCTACCAACCCACTCTTCCTCCCCTTCTACAACCCCCTCTACCCTCCCTCTTCTACCAACCCCCTCTACCCCTCCCCCTTCTACCAACCCCATCTACCCTCCCCCTTCTACAACCCCCTCTTCCCTCTCCCCCCTACAAGTTCATACATCACCACCCACCTTCCTTCCCCTTCAAGTTCATACATCACCACCCACCTTCCTTCCCCTTCAAGTTCCTTCCCCTCACCTGCCATTCCTTCCTCCCCTTTAAGGTCAGAGAGTGGAGGTGAGAAGAAGGGGGATGGTGGGAGGGGTTACATTGTTGTGTTCTTCCATGCAACTGATGCCGCAAAATGAACCCTCTATCTACTACTCGAATACCGGAAATCAGGCACTATACACAACATGGCCTTCGAAACCATTTATTTGACTACCAGTGATGCCTCGCTTAAAAAAAAAAAAAAAAAAAAAAAAAAAAAAAAAAAAAAAAAAAAAAAACACCATTGGAATTTCTCTGGGGGGTTGTGGCAAGATGCGATTTAATAATAAGATATATAAATTTGTTTTTTTTTTTACCCTCAGTGCCTGTAGTTTTCCTCGCTGGAAGTTACGTCACAATATATATGGTACCGTATAATAACCAAAGGCACGACACATTCACTAAGGTGGTATTATTAGAGAAGAGCTTATAGGTCAGTGTAGGAGCGAGGTGGGTTGAGGATGTGGGTCAAGGTGAGGTGAGAGTGTGTGTGTGTGTAGTGCAGAAGAAGGAGGTCAGGTCAGAGAGGAGGAGTACACACCACAGGCAGCCACTGGGTCAGGTCAAGGACACACACACACACACACACACACACACACACACACACACACACACACACACACACACGAAACCTGTCCTATAAGAGAGGTTATGTGTGGAGAGGATCTACTGGGATGCATACATACATACATATATATACATGCTGTACACACATACATACATAAATACTTACATTCTTACATATTATGTGTACTAATATGAGTATAAAACAACTTTCCCTGACCGTATTCTTGAAAGAAAGAAAAATCCATGCACGAAGTTAAGAAAGACCCACGTAAGGTGAAGTCAACCACCCCATGATAAATTAAAGACAACCAACCACTCATCAAAACAAAAAAACTCGTGAATTGAAAAACTCCAAACGGAAGGAGAAGAAAAACCATCACAGAGTCAAAATTATAGTAATGAAGATGAGAAAATCCCACGACATTGTACAGATAAAAAAAAAAAAAAAAAAAAAAAAACAGTGTGAAGGAACTGCCTGGGAAATGTTTAGAAAATGTTGTATGTAAGATTGATTAAGAATGAAAGAATACCTACCACCCACGGCTTGAAAGATCCTGTATGTAGGACGAGGGAGAAGGAAGGTGATGATGGAAGAGAGATGGGACAGTAAACACGTAAAAAGATTGTTTGTAAGAGACAGAGAGGAAAGGAAGGTGATGGAAAGATATGGGACAGTAAACACGTAAAGATTGTTTAGCCTATAAGAGACCGAAGGAGAAGGAAGGTGATGATGGAAAGATATGGGACAACAAACACGAACATGGTTGTTTGTAAGAGACCTGAGGAAGAAGGAAGGTGATGGAAGAGAGATGGGACAGTAAACACGAAAATGGTTGTTTGTAAGAGAACCTTGATGAAACGTGAAGCAAGTCTGATAGAGCAGTGATGGGAAGCCGAGGTCAGTAAACTGTGGAAGTGGGAGGTGGAAAGGGAGGGAGGGAAAAGAGCAGTGGAAGTTGAAGTAGGGGGAAGAGGGGGGGGGGGGAGATGAGGTAGGGGAAGGAAGGAAGAGTGGGGGTGGGGGGGAAAAGGGCGGTGGAAGTTGAGGTAGGAGGAAGGAAGGAATAGGGGAGGTGGAAGTAGGGGTGGGAGATGAGGTAGGGGATAAGAGGGGAAGATAGAGGAGGTGGAAGTGGGGCTGGGGGAAAGTGGAAGGGGGGGGAGTGATGAGGTAGGGGTAAGAAAGGAAGAGGGGAGGAGATGGGGAGGTGGAAGTGGGGGGGGGGAGGGAGATGAGGGAGGGTGGAAAGGAGGGTAGCTGTGGGAGATGGAAAGGGGGGGGGAGATTAGTCGTGTAAGCTGATGGGGGAGTGGGTGGATAAGAGAGGGAGAGGGAGAGAGAGTCGGGAGGGAGAGGGAGGGAGGGGAGGGGGTTGTAAGGGAGCGAGGCCCCCCTGGCGTCTTGACCCTGATGATGCTGATGAATCCAACCTGGTCTTAAAGCTGGAGGCCTCGTCTGCTCTCTCTCTCTCTCTCTCTCTCTCTCTCTCTCTCTCTCTCTCTCTCTCTCTCTCTAACACCACGTGACGGCATCATACCAGCAAGTAAAAAGTCGATGATGATTCAAGAACTCTGGTTGTCGAAACATTGTGGGAAAGAAGTGAAGAATTATGACAATGAGAGAATACCAACTTTCTCCACACTCCACCACCTCTGTTTCATCCTCCCCCATATCTCTCTCTCTCTCTCTTTTTCTCTTGTGCATATAATTCCTTCCCTTCTAATTCTTCTTGTCTTTCCTCCTTCCTTTCCTTTCTTCTATACTTCATTCCTTTCCTCCAACTTTTTTACTTCTATTTTTGCTATATATTTCCCCTCGTCTTCGCATCCTACCCCCTTCCCTATATCTACCTTTCTCCCACTTCTATTTAACTGTTCCATGTCTGTCCTCTCCTCCCCTCCCTCCCTCCCTCATTACTTCCTGCCTACCTCTCTGCTCTCCTTCACAAGACAGGTCGATACGAGGTCATTGGCCTAGCTTTTCTCTCTCTCTCTCTCTCTCTCTCTCTCTCTCTCTCTCTCTCTCTCTCTCTCTCTCTCTCTCTCTCTCTCTCTCTCTCTCTCTCTCTCTCTCTCTCTCTCTCTCTCTCTCTCTCTCTCTCTCTCTCTCTCTCTCTGTGTGTGTGTGTGTGTGTGTGTGTGTGTGTGTGTTCCCTTGCTCACTGTTACAAGGACTGTCTTAAGTAATCTTCCAGCTTATGTAATTACAGGGTCTATTGTGTGTTTGTTACTCTGTTGTATTGTAGGTGTGAGGGTAAGAGGCGTGGGAAAAGGGGGAGAGAAGGGAAAAGAAAAGAAAGAAGGGGTGAAAGAGAGAGGAGGAAATGGAGGGGCGAGAAAGAGAGAGGAGGGAGGAAAGGGAGGGGCGGAAGAGATAAGAGTCAGTGAGACGAGGGAAAGGTAGGGGAGGAGAAAAGAGGAGGAAAAGTGAAGGATGAAGAAGAAATGAAACTGATATGAGAGAGAGAGAGAGAGAGAGAGAGACCGTCCGACCGACCACGAAATATTACAGATTACGACAACAAGCCACAACAACATATACATAAAGAGATAAATAGGTCGTATGTGAGGTTACTGGAAGCTGTCCTGTATAGACCCCTTCTGTCTGGTTTGTTTATCAAGAGGAATCCACAAATGGAGATTGGTTTGGGGAGTAAAAAAAAAAAAAAAAATTGAAGGGACCTCAAGCTAAAAGTCGAAATTGTATCTACGCTAAAAAAGTCTCCTTTAGTGCAATGTATGTACCGTACTGTAGGTTGAACTATAGTAATATTTTTAACCATGTGGGAATGTATTGTACTGCATGTCTCACTCATCTCACATTATAACTTGTGTTGGTAAATTCATTGCACCAAACAATTTACTAAACAACGACTGTATGTGTTTGTGTGTATATAGCCTATATATATTTAGTCCGTGTTAAGGGGGAAGTTTTATGTTGGTAAATCTGGAGCAACTAAATCCTCCAAACTATTCCAAGCAACAGAACACCATTATTTTTGCTCTTCTGGTTCTGTTTCCTGGCATACTTTGGAGGAATCAAGTCACTCTAATGTACCAAAAACGTATTACCACCTTAAGTGTGACTGATAACCCGTGGAAGGGAACTGCATGGGTCTTTTTACGCATATAATTATTTTAACCCGTGTCTGATGTCCTTCCTTTCTCTCCCTCCTCTACAGCTTAGAGGCGCGTGTGCGGGTGAGCGGAGTCCCGGTGCAGGCGCGGCAGGAGGAGTTGGAGAGGGTCTTGAGCAGTGTGGGAGAGGTCGAGAAGTGTGAGAAGTATGCATCTAGAGACGGTCACACACAGGTCAGTATACCACCTTATATTATGTATGGGTCATTACAACTTACTACCCAAACTTGTACACTTAATTAAAGGGGTAATTCACTTTTGTTACATTGGAGTGCCTTGATTCCACCAAAGTATGCCAGGAAACAGGACCAAATGAACAAAAATAATGGTGTTCTGTTGCTTGGAATAGTTTGGAGGAATCGGTTGCTCCAGATTTACTAACACTACACTTTCACCTTAATTACTGAGACATTGTTGGTGACATGTGCTTACCAATGAAGGTCTTATACTTGAGGTCACATTTACTGGGACTTCTCCACATTGAGACATTGCAGGTGACATGCATGTGCTTTACCAATTAAGGCTTATATTAAACTTGAGGTTACATGTAGAGAAACGGAATTTATACACACCTTGGGACATTGCAGGTGACGTGTCCTTTAAATAGTCCTTAATACTTGAGGTCACATTATATTTGTTTATATTACATCTTGGATTGAATGGGTACCAGTCTGCTACAGGTTACATGTGGGTTGGTACAAAGCTAATACTATTTACTTAATTGTACCGTACCTGTTTATTACGAGTGGTATATGCTGTAGGCAGTATACTTTACCTTCATACCAGTGCATATAAGTAATTCACTGATAAGCTCGCTTTGCTGACCAATTTGACCAGAGATATTACCCCAGAGGCAGCTCTGACTCTGACCCGAGTGTTCCTTGTTCGTGCATTATACTGGGATGCATCATGGCCATCATCACCTCCTTGCCAAATTTGGTAAAGGTTTGTTGAGAAATAGCGACGCTATTTCAAGACAAAAAGTACGGGCATATTATATAGATATTGGCAGGCAAGAGGCTGTTACAATTTAGACTGAGCTGTGGGCCAAAACGTGATGGTTATAGTTCAAGTTTGAGTGGTGGTGAAATCACACTGGCGTGATGATCATAAACGACTCAAGTTTGAGTCATGACAGAATACACTCATGAATGTGTGGTCAACATGTACCCATGCACAATCTTTCTTAAATTATTTCAATGCAGCTGGTTGTTTGTGCTCGTTTATTTAGGATAAACCGATATTCACCGAAAAGATTTTTATCCTTAATTCTGGGGTAAACTTTTGTACTAACATCTGAATCATGTCATACAATCTCTTTATTAGTTCAATTGAGTTCCAATTTCCATTAACCATGCTTTTACGTACAGAAATATAACAAAATTATTTTAGATGTTTATGAAGGCAGTGGTTGGTTTTTACCATGTAAAAATTCAAGGGAACTTGGAAACCTAGGTTGATGAAGATTGTTAGTTGTCATAACACAATGTTGTTTTCACTTCATAGAACGGGTTTCACAAACATATTGTTTTAAAATATGTTAATATATATATTGTTGTAGTATAAATGATGATATGGAAGGATGATTAATGTTACAAAAGGTAATATAGTGAGTACCAAGGGAGAGAGTGAGATGTGGATTGTAGTCACCATCATACCAACTCACTTTCCAACATGGCGGAAACACCACAGGACATACGTTACATCAATGACACATTCTCCAACTCCTCGTCTCCCCAGCACCGTTCACGTTCACGAAGTAGAGCTAGAATTTTGCATATAGGTCCTGATATGTATGACTTAGTAAGTATATGTCACCAGGATAAATTCATGGCTAAAAAACATGAAAAATATCCGTCGGTGTCACCTGTCATTTTTATTATTAATCTAGGGGCCTTATTCAAGAACATTGATGGTGTATACGATGGTGTGGTACCGATACGATGACTATTGTTTTTCTATGGGGCAATCTTACCGTCACCACACCATCGTATGCACCACAAAGGTTCTTGAATATGGTCCTAACGTTAACTTTTAACGTTAGGGTTGTTAATTTCGAAGAATATTCACATTTTGAGTTCTTTCGTGTACAAATATTGTGGTTTTTCCAATTGTGTTTGCATTAAGTACAAGTTATGACACGCGCACACACAAAAAATCAAGAAAAATTTGATAATTGGGTTTTAAAATACAGGACATTACGAACTTGACTCAATCCTGTAAAGATACAAATAGGTAAGAACACAAACATACACACACACATTGGACCAACAGATACCGTAACATATATTCAGTTTCTTTGGCGTGTTTGTTTGTCTGTTTGTTAATGAAATAATATTGGTAATGGGTATAAAATGTTGTGTAGTGTTTGGAGAGTAGTTATATTGTTTTCATTCAATATATTTGGTGGTTGTTTGTTCCTTTCAATTTTCTTCGTCTGTCCCTGATTTTATTTAGCTCTTTTCTTTCTATTTCCTTCCTGCTTGCTGTCTCTCGTCTCTATCACCCTTTTCTGGCGCTATATGACCTCGCTCTTGTGGTGCCTAATTTCAATCAATCAATCCCTGTTTTTATTTTGTTTCATTCTTTAATCAGTCCTTTCAATTTTAACTGTAATATTGTGAGTTTAATGCAACCCCAGAGACTGAACCCTAATTAATACCCAGTGAGGTTGGTCAAATTAGGTTAAAGGTTATTTCCAGATGGTTATTTGGGTTAAAACTGATGGGAACAGTCAAATACATGTACTAAAACAGGAAAATTGATAAAAACCAGAATATCTGTTCTTCAGAAATTCCAGTGTTTGTGGTAAATCAGTATCAGGAGTAAGGTACCTATATCTTCAGTGTTTGGGGGTAAAAAAAAAAAAAAAAATGGCCTGACTGTAGTTTTGAGGTCTGTTTGCCTTGTAATGTCTGGTTTTGGATTAGTATATATAACCAGCATCATTACCAGATTTCTAATGTGTTGACTGACCCTCCTTTCTGTCTTCTGCCTTGTGCTACAGTATCTTCCATGCCTTGCTTCCTCTTCAATTCATTTAAAGAGCTTCAATACCTGTACTCATAGACATATGACCTAAATATAAAGACAAGTAATTGGTATATTGTTGTCAGGTTGTGCATGTGACGTACGAAAGTATGGAGGCAGCACGGGAAGCGGCTCAGCGTCTCAACGGATACAGCCTGGAGGGCGGTGTTCTACGTGTTGACCGGCTCATGGACCGGAGGCGTGGGCCAAGGGGAGCGGCAACGGGTCAGGGGGTGACCATGGGGGGACGCATGGCGGGACCTGGCATGACCTCACCCTCACAGCGACACACAGACTTCCCGCTGCGGATCCTGGTGCTCAGTGAAATGGTCGGGGCCATAATTGGAAGACAGGGCTCAACAATCAGGACAATCACACAACAGGTACAGTATGAATTGCAGTTGATAAGACGAACATGAATACCTGATGCGGAGTAGCCATTATTGGTAAAATTTCATAGATCAATGCTAATAAAGACAGTAGCTATATTCAACAGGGTTAGTCTTGATGCGATCATTTTCAGCACTTAAAATTTCATTCTTTTCCTGATACTTCCTTGAAAGCCTACTGTTTGCTGTCTCAAGTGGCATGTGTCCATAGATAATACATTACTGATTGTGTTGTTGTACACGTAAGTTACGATTATCTCTGTTCCCACCAGACACGTGCCCGAGTCGACGTCCATAGGAAGGACAATGCTGGTTCTCTGGAGAAGGCGATCACCATCTATGGCAACCCAGAAAATTGTACCAATGCCTGTAAGCGCATCCTGGAGGTAATGCAAGAGGAGGCTGACAGCACAAGCAAGGGGTGAGTTAGTTGTCCTGCATGTCTATGATATCAGAAGAGGCTGGATGGAACTGTCACTGATGCCTATCTAGCATGTTATAAAGTAGCCCACATTATTAAGCACATTATGGAAGAGTGTTGCACATAACCACTCTCACCAACAACACAAAATACTGTACATATGATGGGGCTAAGTGGTAGTAACGCAGTACAGAAAGTATTACATGGAAAAGACTTTTTTAATTAAAGTGTTATCACAGATCCACATCCTATAATTATAACATTGTTTCATTTCCACAGAGAAGTCCCCCTGAAGATTCTTGCTCACAACAACCTGATTGGGCGTATCATTGGAAAAGGTGGCACAACCATCAAGAAAATCATGGATGACACCAGCACTAAAATTACAGTGTCTAGCATCAATGATATCAACAGCTTCAACTTAGAAAGAATCATCACAATAAAGGTAAGCTCTATTATCTGTCATGTTACTTTTTCACTGGAATAGTCTGTAGCAGAAATATTATGTAGCAGAATGCAGAGATATTTTGTTTAGATGTAGCTTCATGTAGACAATAAAGTGGAAGCAGAATGCCAAGTGTTTGTTTCATGTTTCAGGGTAACATAGACGATATAGCAGTGGCTGAAAACATGATCAGTTCGAGGCTCCGACAAAGCTATGAGAGCGACCTTCAAGCCTTTGCCCCCCAGAGTGCCATGTTCCCAGGACTACACCCCATGGCCATGATGTCTACTGTAGGCTTTGGTTTGCCCAGGGGTGGTGGCGGCGGCGGTGTTGGTGGTGGCGGCGGCGGCGGTGTTGGTGTTGGTGGTGGTGGAGGAGGTGGTGGAGGGCAAGGTATGGGTATGTACTCATCATCACCCACCTCCTACCCACCCCTCTACCCCACTCCCATCCCAGGACAGCCAGGATCACAAGGGACAGAGGTGGCTGAGGTAGGTGGTAGCTCTTGTTGATGTTCTTTTAAATAGAAAATGGACTTCCTATCTTAATAGTAAATGTCTACAACTGATAATCAGATCACTTCTACTTGGCTGTGAATTGATGCTGTTTTCCATTATGGAAACTCCCCTTAAGGTTTGGTCGAGGCAGAACAGCAATAACTACTAATTTGAAAGCCTTTATTTGGGGTCAGCCTATCCATCTGATAAGGTTATTCAATTCTTGCCTCCAGGAAATTCCACAGAGGGGGTTTATCATTTGTGATTTTTCTATACACTCTGTCAGGAATATTTCTAATATGAGTTGATTTTATTGACAAATTGGTATGAAGTTATATTTTCACTTTTTTCATGTAACTCTAGTTGGATGCAAGTATAAAGTTAGTTTGGGTGAGGTGGCTATGGGACGATCCCTCCGAGCAGTGTTGTCACTTAACACGAACAAGGCATACAATATTTCATACATTGGTTAATTAAGATTTGAAATATTCTTCAAATCATTGTACCTGTATATGGTAAAACAAAGCTATATAATGTTGTAAATGTATTTATTATTAGGATAGTTATTATGATAGTTACTTGGGTATGGAAGTGAATCCAGTACACATGACACCAGTGTTCTACTCTGCGAAGTTGACATATTTATGGTCAAGCAGCGCGGGGAACCCTTCCCCAGCTTCAGGTCACTCTTCCCAGGTAGAGGGAGGGAGGGTGTCAGTAGGCGAGGTCCAGCATGTGTCACATTAAATTCATGAACCAACATTGGTACATACTGTACTTTATGTATATATACTATATATGTCAGCTATATACTATTAGATAATGTTTTTGAAGTACAGTATTTGCATGAAACTCATTATATATTGTTGTAGTAGAAGTTCCTCAAGCTGTCTGGCCGAGCAGCCCCGATTATATATTGTTATATATGTCTCTTTCTGTTATTGTAACAATGAAATATAAAGGAATTTTCAACACTGACAACACTTCCGAGATTAACATATTGCTCTGTGTGTGGGGGAGTGGGTGTATGTGGATAAGTAGAAAATGTGCTGAAGCCAACAAAATTAAAAAATAAATGAGATTTTCCTTTCCAATAGAAAGCAAGTTCTCATTTACAGAGAGAGAGAGAGAATACCAACAAACAGGTATTGGACATCGTATAATATCCCCGCCATGGGCCCACACACTAACCTTGGCAGAGTAGACACTTGGCAACTCTGTAGAATATGGATGATCCCTAGCCATCTCACTCAAACTAACATCATATTTGTATCCGACTATGGGAACAATACTTATGGTTGTGTAAGTTTTTTAGCTAGGATATTGCATGTAATAAACCCCATATTGCAACTCTTAAAGTTGCATATTCTGCAGATGTGATGTTATCTTTATACAGTCTGTGCATTTTGCATCACAAGAAGGTATTTATGTTTGCAGGAGATTGCATTCCTGTACATCCCCAACTCAGCAGTGGGTGCTATCATTGGAACAAAGGGCTCTCATATCCGCAACATCATCCGGTTCAGTGGAGCCTCTGTCAAAATAGCACCTCTGGAAGATGAAGGAAGACCCACTGAACAGACTGAACGGAAAGTTACTATTGTTGGCTCACCCGAAGCTCAGTGGAAGGTAACTATGTTCTGTACTGTTTCTGTTATCATAACATTGATCCTATAGAGTTATCGCTAATTTGGTGCCGTGACTCAAACAAGAATGATAATAGATAACTTGGTGTCATTCTCTTTCCTGTCTATGTCAAGCTAACTCTCACAACCAGGGTTCTGGATCCAGAGTCATAAAATTATCAGATTTTGGGTCGGTAAACTCCTCGATTGTTGGAAATACAGTACACAAATATAAATGAGGTGTGAAGTAATATAATTGTGAGGTAATGATAATTCCTTTTATAAATTCTCGCTATAAAACACAAATTAAGGTCTGATGCATGTATGAGTTGACAACCTATGTTTTAAGTAGGTCTGTATTTTCTATGCTTTTACCAATATATACTCATTGTTCTTTATTGCAGGCTCAGTTCCTGATATTTGAGAAGATCCGGGAAGAAGGGTATGGAGTGGGTGTGGAGGATGTGCGACTAACAGTGGAGATTGTAGTGCCATCATCACAGGTGAGTTCAGTGTATCAGTAACTATCACGGGGAAACTTTAGAATCTACAGTACAGTATGTGACTTTTTGGTTAACACAGAGGTAGACTAACTTCAATATTGAACTATCTGACAGTCACTCACAATGAGTTAGTGATGCTGGGTATTGAAATATTCCTCCACTTGTAGTCTCTTGCTGTCCAATAACAGCTCTATCTATCTATAGCTCTGATGCCTCGTTCCCTCTGGGAACTCCCCCCAAGGGGGTGGCCACGGCAGAAGTGCCTCCAGTTCTCCCTGTTCCAACACTCCCTCCTTACTTGGTCGAGCCCTCCTCTGCCCCTCACGTTTCTCTCCCTTACATACTCTTCCACTCTGTTCTGCCGTCTAACCGGAGATCTGCCTCTCACACCACGTCCCACAACTTTACTTCCATACACCTTATTTACAAATTCCTCACCTTGCATTCTCTCTACATGTCCAAACCACCTCAAAGTATTACGTTTCCCTCTCTCAACCACTCCACACTCGATACCTATTGCCTTCTCACTCATACACACTCTCATTACTTTCTCCATCCCACCTAGTAAGTCCACATGCTCCTCTCCAGTAACACATTTCCACTACACCTATTCTAGACTGATGAGACCCACTCCATGTCCATGTCTCTGACGCATATGTCAGTGTTGGCAGGATTATACTATTTCGTAGTCCCCTTTTCACTTCCATACTCACACTTCTACCCTTCATAATCCTCCCCAGTGATCCTATGACCTGTCTACCCTTCACTGCTCTCTCCCTAATTTCTCCTTCCATACTTCCATGTTTACACAAAACTGTACCCAGGTACTTAAACTCCTCAGGGGTCTGTGGGGAAGGAGGCCATTATGCCCCAGGAGAACACTAACAACAACAACAACTTAAACTCCTTCACTTCCTCCATCCTCTCACCCCTCAGAGTTATCTCACACTTCGTCCTAGTGTATGGTGTAGCAAAGTCAATCACTTCAGTTTCTGCTCTCTCAAATACCATCACTTTACTTTTACCCACATTCACCTTCAGTTTCCTTCGTCCACCACTCTCTGTAAATTCCTTTCACTCTCAGCCATCAAAACAGTGTCATCCACAAATAAACTTGCCACCAAGGACCAATTTGCTTCATTCAGCATCAACTTCACCTCCAGGCCACTCACTTTGGCTTTCATCTCGCTCAAAACCATCCATATATATATTGAACAGCCATGGTGACATAACACATTAACAGCTCAATTTTTTAATAGTGTGTGTGTCAAAGCATGTTTTATAATAGGCACATTTATTTTAACTGTGTGATTTCCCTTCCATTTCTTAACTTTTTCTGAATCCATCCATGAAAGTAATTTTAACCCAAGGACATTATCTATGATAATATTAATATAAATGAGTAATATCTGGTTTAATGTAGCCAATTACAGTAATACAGTAACCTAACCCAATTTTGCTTATCAGAAGTGGCATCTTCTCAGCTGTTTAACAAAATGCTTTGGCTATTTTCTCTTTATTGACCGGTGTCCTTAATATCTGTGTTTGGTACCCAGGTTGGCCGCATCATTGGAAAGGGCGGTCAGAATGTTCGTGACCTCCAGCGACAAACTGGATCAGTGATCAAGCTACCGCAGCAGGGCTCTACTACCTCAGAGGACACTACAGTACACATAGTAGGACCCTTCTTCTCTGTGCAGGTCAGTTAAGTCCTCCATACCCTGTGTGTGTTTGCTGTACATCTGCCACATAATGATCTATAGTAGTAGGAGCAATAGTAGTTACACAAAATTATACATTGAGTGCCAGTTTATGTGTGTGTTAATCCCTAGCTTTTTACAGCAAGTCATTTATGCAACTGTTCATATCTGATGTGGCAAGTTAGCATCAGCTACTCTCAACACTATGACCTAGAGTTGTATGGCTAAATTTTTATCAACATGGTATTTTGATTAAAACTGAACTTTCTTCAAGAATACAACACCTGCCAAGTTACAGTTACTTTAACTTAACCTTTCACAGTCCTGAACAGTTACTCTTCAGTCTGACATAACACAATGTGTCGAAAATCTTGAACAAAATTGGACAAGATTAAGGATTTCTCTGATAATAGTAATAATTGGCTTTGGACATTAAGTTTTGTAAGTCACTAAAAAGAATCAGGACCATAATTTTACCCATCTCCTTACAGTCAGCTCAGCGGCGAATTAGAGCAATCATCCAGATGTCAACAGCTCCCACCGGTGGAGTCAGTCGACCCGGCAGGGGGCCCCCAACTCCCAGGTTGCAGTGAGGTCCTCTCTAACCTTCCCCTCCCCTCTCCTGCCCTGCCCAAGCTAGCTCTGCTCTATCTGCCAAGCCCACACCTGACAGTCCCAAGCGATGTACCAAAGAGGTGAAGAAGATATTGGAGCCTTGGATCTGGCCGTGTGTGTGTGAGACTGGGTGGGCAGTATCAGTACCCCTTCCTTCCCCCCCTCCTACATGTCCCCTCAACCCAACCCCACTTATGTGACCTCGCTTGCTTGCTTACTTTATCAACAGAAATTTACAATTTTTCATTTTTCATTTTTTTTTTTTTTTCTCTAATGGTAACTGGGGCCTAGGCCAGCTGACTTCACACCAGATGTACTCTTGCATCATGGATCTCAGGGGGAAAGTGTGGAGTTGGGTATCTTTGCCTTCTAGCCATTGGATTGGATTTTTTGTTTGTTGATATATATATGTAGGGTGTTTGTTTATTGTATGATTCCTCTTGTTTATGGTAGATGTGAAGTTCTAGTTGTGGAAAAAACATAGAAAAGAATGTATGTCTTTTGACAACCTGTCCAGGTAATTGCTTATATGCAGTTAATTATTGCAGTGTTAGTGATATGTCCTCTGTTAACATCTTGGCATGTCGTCTGACCTGGGCCCCAGACTTCTTCAGAGTTGTGATGTCGGAAAAGAAAAACAATAATAATTACCAGGTGCACAATAATTTAAGAGATTTGTTTTGGGTAGCAAATCCCTTAAAAGAGCACTTGATATGACTTGTGGGTACTAATGAGACCCATTAATATAATGTGCACATACATGGGAATGTGTGTGCGTGAGCATGCACCAGTCTGTAGAGTGCATTTGAAAACTCCCATGTTGAGTTCTGACCCCCTGTTTGTATGCTGGCTGGCCGCAGTAGTCATTTGTCGTGGCCAGCCAAGACCAACCGACTTGCCAAAAGTAAAATAAAAAGACCCAAGTTAATGGGTGTTTTAGAGTGGAAATCGTCGGTTTGCTGGTCTTGCTAGAGTGGGCGCTGTCTCGATGAATCAGGGCTCCGCTGTTTAGTTAACTAGTACAAAAGTTTGTGGAATATAAACTGACCATTGTTATATTATGGTCTCTTTTTGTACGCAAAGTTATAGCAAAGTTTATTTTTGATACATTGTTGGAGCGATTTTTTGTTAAATTTTTTTTTATGAAGGAAAATAATATAAAGTAGCATGAAAGAAAATGCTATATAAAAAAAAAAACAAATAAGTAAAAAAGGCCTTGTCAGCACTACCCACAAACCACCACTACTACCACCACCACCACTACTACCACCACTACCACCACCACCACAACTGCTTCCACCATCATCTCTCCCGGTCAGTACATCCTCATCGGCTTGGACCCGTGGTTGACACAACTGGCACCACCACTGGGTCTCTGCAGCCGTCCCACAAGATACTCAGTAAAAAGGTGGACCCCAGACAACATAGTTTGACAAGGAAGTTTGTGTAAAAGAGAAACTGCTACTGCTACTACTACTGTGACTATTACTACAGGGGATCAAAAAATTCCGAACTCACAAGACTAAACCATGTATGCAAAAATAATAACAGGAAGAGATGTATACTCTTATATAGAAATGCCCACTGATTTTGTAGTAACCATGAACTCTTTGAAATACTTCACTCAGGTGACTGTAGAAGCTGAATTTTTTCTTCTTTTCTTTTGTATAGTGCGAGGCCAGACTCGTGCTAGTATCGTGACTGAGGGGTGGTGGGGGGGGGTAGCCACAGTTCCCCCCTCTGCCCCGT
The DNA here is from genome assembly GCA_033782935.1 of Petrolisthes cinctipes. Classification (NCBI taxonomy): domain Eukaryota; kingdom Metazoa; phylum Arthropoda; class Malacostraca; order Decapoda; family Porcellanidae; genus Petrolisthes; species Petrolisthes cinctipes. The sequence continues at coordinate 22,191 of JAWQEG010002719.1, forward strand.
CTGTGCTACCTCACTCCTGCACCAACACTCACCCTCGCACCACCCTGGCCGCTCTTAGCTGTAGAAATTCAATATGCAAAATATTTTCCTTCTGTTGTTTTACCTGTGGATGCCTCTTCATTTGTTATTTCATGTATGGCACCAGGAGATACTAATCAACTCTGCATTGTACTGAGGGATATGGTAGCAGTGTTTGCCTTTATAAGGTATTTAACATGATCAGCATACGAATTCATTTGCCATGATATTTCCTTTAAGAATATACCCATGGTAATGGGACACTATTGCACTTTTAATACTTAAATTCCATTAACAAAGTATAAATTTAAATGTTACAAGGTGCTGATTATGTTTACCTTTTGTGTGTGACTCCTTGGGGTTTGTGGCTTGAAGGCCATTGAATTTAATATAGTTTTTCCTAAGATCAGACTGGCCGGGCTGGTGCGAGTGTAGAGACTGCTGCTGTAGCTACTACCATCATTTTCAACCACTCCTACCCCATTACAAAGAATGGAAGTGTCAAGGGTAGGGTAGGTTGTTGCAAGAGGTTCTGGGTATGAGCACATAATAACTTCTCAAGAAAAATTGTTACACTTAAATACCAACAAGAGATATTGGATGTTAGATTTTTAATCCTGACTGATATATGTGCTACCTTCATTTATTTAACAGTAACTGTAGGTATTGGTCATTGTGTATAATCAAGTACTATTTTGAAGTATTGTATTAGCTGCCACCCTTAGCAGACGGTCATTTAGTAAAGCAATTCGATAATATTTAATCCGTTTGTGTATTTGTGAGAAGTGTGTGACCTACCCTACCCTCCACCCTCCCCTGCCTTCACTGGGCTGGATGTGGAATAGGATCCTGGACTTCGTTGACACATCACTTTATATCCCTGGTTTACCCTACCACGGACGGCAAGATTGGCTGTGTTAGTGTAAATGTTGTTGAACATTTTTAAGTTCATAAATTTCCTCCCCACCCCACACCAACTGGGCTGATTTAAAGTGGTGTTTCACAAGGACAGGAAACTGAAGCTGAAGTGCAGCAAACGTTGGTTGTGGGTGCGTTCCATGTAGGCGCTGTTTTGATTATGATTATAAACAAATTTATATTCTGCCTGTATTTCCACGGGACCGCATTTTCATGATTGATATTTTTGAAGACGGCTATAGCAGAGGCTCATCCTATATTGCTGCAGAGAGTTTAAGAAATACCAATAGTCATTTCTGAAATATCAATCCTGCTTTCGAAATTGCCAACGGTACCACACACACTGTCATCTGTTGTACAGTACTGACAGCACTTTGGTTGGTTTTCTGAGCTAGTATATGTAAACAGTCTCCCTCAAATGAATAACCTCTCAGATGACATATAAGCCCTGGGGATGCTTTGCCCGGTTGCTTGCAGAAAAGCCAGTACATCAAACTAAATTCCCCACACCTTCCTCCTCTCTTTAGTAGAGGAGTTTGAAATAACAATCTCTCAATAAAAAAAAAATTTGTGTTCCAGTTTTCATCCCACTTCAATTTCTTGCAGCATTCTGGCTCAAAATTTTATGTATACTATATTTATATAATGTATATATATATACATAAAGTATATATACATAAACTATATATATATATATAGTTCAAACTGTTGTTCTTATGACATACACTTTTCTGCAAGTCCCCTGGCAGAGTGTCTCCTTCATAGTACTCCAAGTTTGTTTAGCTGTTATGTTTAGATTATGTATTTTGAAACCTTCTTACCCATCCATTTCACAGTCCATGTCTCTTGGAATTTGTTGTATGGCACTTGATCAAGTACTTGGGTGGAAAGAATGTTTGTCATAGCATTACAATTTCTTAAAAAAAATTTACTGGCATATTCAGTTTGAATTATTAGGTTCATTATTTTCTCCGTTTGTGATGAATTCCTTTTGAGTGCTCAGTGCTTGATTGCTTTTTCCATATATCTATATATATTATCTTACCCCCATACATTTGTGTAATCTGGTTCTAAGCTGCTGAATTTTTGTATCATCAGAGCTATTGATTTGTTTTGTTTACTAGGGTTCACACAATTCATGCCCCTTTAATATTCTGCTTAATGAGAAGGAAATGGAGTTTGTATTTTTTTTTTTTTTTATCTTCACTTGCTGGTGTAGGGCAGGTGTGGCCAAGACAACTGTGTGCATGTGTTTACGTGTATGTGTGTGTTGAGTACACAGCAAAGGAAGCAGTGGGTATGTGCGTGGGTGTGGGTGTGGGTTAGGGACAAATTGTAACATAAGAGAGGTATGATTCCCACCCTTACCACACCCACACACACTCACTACATTTGCCTGCTTACCTGCCCACTTGTCATCTCCAATTTGGCTCAGATGTTTGCTACTTGAGACTTTGGGACATGTTAATCCTACAGTACTGACTTCAGGGTCAGTTCAGCACAGTTATTCTGTCCATATTCAGAAGTTGCCTAGAATTGATATGATATTTTAGTAAGTACTTTTGGAAATAGTAAAGTATTCAGCATTTTATTATGTATTCAAAATACCCATTAAGTATTTCGGGATGTACCTAAAATGAAATGTTTGGTTAAGGTGCAGGTATCTAAAAGTATCTGAAGTGCGATGAAAAGTGTTACAGTACTTCTTTGAGTATACCACAACATGGTGTGTGATGCTGAAGTTAGGTATCATTTTACTGACAGTACAATACTTCAAATTGTGACTATTATTCATACATATTAAGAAATGCTGAAGTACAACCAGTAACTCAGTGTCTTCGAGCCAAGTATGGAAGGTTACAGTTAGTTATAAATCATTACAAGTGCCCAAGTACAAGAATAAACAGTCTATACCTTAGAGCCAAGGTTTAGAGAGCCCTGGGTCACACCTGCCTTGCCTGGTGGCTGTGTGTGGTCCTGCTTGTGGCCGAGTGATGACCTTTCCAGGAGGACTTTGGTGACTTATGGTACAGTACTAGACTAGTTATAGTTGGCATTTATTGACCTTGTTAGCACATTAAAATTTCTCTTTCTCCATCCAATCTCTTTGGCTCCATAATTATGTTCTCATTCATTTACTACTAACGGTAAAATAATTTGATTATGCAGCCGATTTCCTTTTAAAATATAAAGTAGTAGTGGAGGAAAATAAAAAGTTCTTTAGTCAATTCTGAAATTCATTACTGTACAAATTAAAAGATTGATATGGAAGGTGTGAAGCATCTCGTAAGTACAAGTATACCAGTAGCATCATACAGTATACAGTAATAATTCCAGTAATGATTATTATATGGAGCAGGATATGTCATTTTGAACAACGATAAAGCTTCCAGCCTATATCCTCACTTGCAGTCTAAGCCCAAGTTCTTATCTTAAATTTTTACACGATTCACATAGTGTGTGTTTGTCATTACTGTACTGTGCTGAATTAACTTTCAACCTGGCCTATCAAGCTTATACTTTCTCCCTGTGAATTTCACAGAAGTATAGTACTATTAACCAGAGCCACCATACTCAAGCCAGATTTGGCCACTCAGCCACAAGCAAAACCTCCTTTATTGTTACAACCAAATCTAGGCCATACCACCACCACAACCACAACTATCACCACAACTCCACCTCCACCACATTTTGGGTACCAGCCACTGCTTCTCTCTACTGGTTCAAGTAATAAACAATTTCAGGTTTATTTTGTGTCTTGTTTCCTATATTAAATTTCATGTATTCCGAGTGTAGCTATAAGTTTCAGGAATGTTTATTCAACGAAGGCAAAAGAAAGCCAGCCTCGCACAGTACTTTTTAAGTCGTCCTCCTTTGAAGGCTGTATGTTGAATTAGGTTGCTGTTGTCTACCTATTGTAGAACATATTTTAAGTAGATGGAACAATTGGGTGGAAAAGTACAGGAGGGACATAACCTCAACCGGAAGAGGAGGGATAACTGGAGAGTCTTCTGTTGTGGCTGCATCCTGTGTTTTTCAACTTTGTCCTGTGTTTTTCAACTTTGTTTGACCACACTGAATATGGAGCAGCTCGGGTGTTCATTCTACAAGATGGTTATTAATTTAATGAGCTTATAAAGAAGGATGACAAATTATTCATAACCTTAGAAATATCCCGTATGAAGAAAAACTAAAGTAGCTGAACCTGCAATCGCTATCCAGATATAGGGTGTGATGTGATTGGTGTTCAAATGGATGAAAGTGTATAGCAACTTAACTCTCAGGAAAAATACTCAAGAACCCTTTCTGGCCTTGGGTCCTGTCTAGGTCCTCTTGTGCCAGTTCTTTAGTTGCTATAGCATGGTGATTTGTGATGGAAGTGGATGGGACACGGATTTCGGAAATCGGTGCCTTAAAATCAAATTTTACTGCTCTTCTCCCAGAACTTACCCAATTGTGACTCGAATGCCTGTAAACTTGGAGCTGCCACAACCTGCTCTGGTAATCTGTAACAGACCGATTCAATTCTTGGAATGAATGAGTTCACTCTAATACTTATAATTAGTATCTACTATTGGTGCTGAATCTTCATGCTGTTTCCTCGGTTCCCTCTCTAGATCTCTTCTTGGTATAATCTGTGCCACGTCCTCATCATACCTGTTATGCAAAAAATTATACGTCTCGATCATGTCTCCTCTTGCTCTCCGGTACTGTAAAGTAGGTAGCCTCAGCTTTTTTAACCTTTCGTCGTATTCGAGTCCTCTAATGCCAGGTATCATCTTGGTAGCTCTTCTCTGAACACTCGATCTCTTCGATATCTTTACATTTATAATTGTGCCAAACTGCATTGCCATACTCAGCGTGAGGTCTAACCAGTGATTTATGCATGATGTTAAACATCACAATCTATATATTCAAATGTACGTCGTAAAGCTCCTGAAAATTTCTCTGCAATGTGGCCACAAAATGATAGTGCCTGGTCGATCACAATACCAAGATCCTTCTCTTGACTCAATAATTGCAATGGGAGGTTGATGATCTCCAATTAATGTATACTCTGGTTTGGTTCTCTCACTAGTTGATATAGTCAATGATCTTATATTTATCTGGGTGAAACCTCAGAAGCCACTTCTCTGACCACTCCAGCATCGACTTCAGATCAGTCTGTACTCTGTAGCTGAGCCCTGTCCTCCGATCCTTGAATTCTCTGCAAAATATTGGTGTCGTCTGCAAAAAGATAGATATCTGAAGAGACTACATCAGGTAAGTCATTTATAATATAAACAACAGTGGACCCATTACACTTCCCTGTGGTATTCAGCTTCCATTCAAGATATTCTCGATCCGTTCACACGTAGCCTACTCCAATGTCACTTATAAGTGACATTGGCCTACTCTTTGCTGTCTGTCACGAAGAAAAGACGATATCCACTGAAGGACCTCACCTGTAATGCCAAAACTCCACTTTTTTCAGAAGTCGTTTGTGGGAAACCTTATCAAAGGTCTTCATAAAGTCCATGTATATAACATCAATGTAGTCTCCAGCATCAAGTATTCTTGTCCAAGAGTCCATTACCTTAAGTAGAAGCTGAAAAGTTGTGGATCGCTCTGCTAGGAAGCCATACACAGAGCTAAAAACATAGAGCTCGCCACCCACCCCCTGGCGTGTCGCCACCGGAAGTGGGTTGGCGGCCATGACAGATAGCCCATCCCCTCAACCCGCCAGCCTGGTAGCTTATGCCAGGGTAAGATATTATTTCATTTACTCGGTCTTTCATTGATGATATGGTATATTAACTACATTATAGTGACTCACAATATATTAATAAGTATTTCTTTAACCGATATATCTGTGAATGGCTGATTAAATATAAATACATTTCGGTTAATAGGTGAAATGAGTTAGATAAACAAAACTATCGTTGGCTCTCATCCACAGTCACCTTCTTATAATATATAATTATATACAACGTATAGCTCTGTTAATTGATTTAACAAAACCTGCATAATTAAATAACAAGATACAATGCTTTACAAATCAGGGAAATGTCAATAACTGTGGATAGAAACATACTATACAAGTACGTACGGGAGTTCAAAGCGCAGAGCTATCTACAGTGATGCCAACTTGTCGGATTTTCGGCTAGATCTAACGGATTTAGAAATTATCTAGCGGAAATAAAATTGAACTTTACAAGAGTAACTAGCGGATTTTAAAAGCCAATCTAGTGTTTTTAGCTCTGTGGCTTAACCCTGTGTTATTAGATAGAAGAGGAGTGTCACAACAGGCGAGCGCTCTATTGTATAGATACTTGCCCATTGAACTCCCGTACGTACTTGTATAGTATGTTTCTTTCCACAGTTATTGACATTTCCCTGATTTGTAAAGCATTGTATCTTGTTATTTAATTATGCAGGTTTTGTTAATTCAATTAACAAGGCTCAGATAATGTCCATAGGGAAAATTATGCAAAGAAATTAAACTTAAACTGGTTTATTAAACAAGACAAATATATATAACTGTAATCTGTCTCCCTCTCCCTCCACTTACCTTACATACATACGTACATATTACTCTAGTGTGACATTCATACATACATACATATTACTCTAGTGTGACATACATATATATTACTCTAGTGTGATATACATACATACAGTCGTGGTCAATAATAATCATCCACATATAGGTAACTTTAACAATGTAATGTTTTCATGTTCACATACTATTTTATTGTTTTAAGTAGAGTGTAGCTATTTGTATTAAATTAAACGATGGCACTATACCTATTTATTGGAATGTTTATCAGCGAAGGAACAGAGGGAAGCTGTCAAAATCTTACGTGAGTTACTCTATATGGATGATTATTTTTGACCACGGCTGTACATACATACATACATATTACTCTAGTGTGACATACATACATACATATTATTCTAGTGTGACATATACATGCATACATATTACTCTAGTATGACATACATACATACACACATACTAGTGTGACATGCATATATACACACATATTACTCTAGTGTGACATACATACATTCATACTGAACAATGTGAACATAAAATACTGATCATAATAGAGATTAAGTACGTTGTATATATATATTATAAGAAGGTGACTGTGGATGAGATCCAACGATAGTTTTGTTTATCTAACTCATTTCACCTTTTAACCGAAATGTATTTATATTTAATCAGCCATTCACTGATATATCGGTTAAAGAAATACTTATTCATATATTGTGAGTCACTATAATGTAGTTAATATACCATATCATCAATAAAAGACCGAATAAATGAAATAATATCTTACCCTGGCATAAGCTAACAGGCTGGCGGGTTGAGGGGAAGGGCAGGTATCATGGCCGCCAACCCACTTCCGGTGGCGACACGCCAGGGGGGGGGGGGGTGGCGAGCTCTATGTTTTTAGCTCTGTGGTTGTGACACTCCTCCCCTATCTAATAACACAGGGTTAAGCGCTCTATGTTTTTAGCTCTGTGAAGCCATACTGCTGCTTGCTTATCAACTGATTATGAGCTATATGGTTAAGTCTTTTTGGTATGTATTGAAAGAATTACCGTTTTGTAGCAGTGTTGCCAGATCCGGCTAGGTCCCAGTATTTTGCCCCGGTAATTTCCTGCTGTACTTTACCACGGTTATTTCCCGGTAGTTTGCCCAGGTTAGGTCCCGGTAGTCTGATGCGGTCTAGGTTAGGTTAGGTAAGGTCAGGCTAATTTCAAAATACCCCATTTGAATATGCCCTATATCTTGGAAATGGGGCATTTGCGGAGGAAATGCCATAGAAGAAAATAGTCTTCGAATTGTCAAAATCAGTGGGTACTGTAGAAAAACCGTACGCAATAACGGTAATTCTTTCAATATTTACCGTATTTTTTCCCTTAATATTTTTTCAAGAACCTTGCAAACCACTGATGTTAAACTGACTGGTCTGCAGTTACCCGGATGATTTGTTTTCCCTTTTTTAAATATAGCTGATATGTTCGCCTGTTTCCACTGTATTGGGAGCTGCTGGTCTCATAGAACTATTAAACATATAAGCAAGTGGTGTCGACAAGCAAGTTGCCAACTCCTTCAATACACTTGGGTGTATCTCGTCTATACCAGGCGATTTACTTATATCAAGATTACCAAGAAGTTGACACACCTTTTCCTTTCGTATTTCACATTCTTCCAGCGGTCTTAACGCAAGGTCTTTTGAATGTTGAGTACCCAAGATAAAATGTGCTAAAACTGATTCAAACGAAATGCTTTGCTCTGGATAAGAAACTGATAGATATTGGTAAAAGTGGTGGACTATAGTGACACAAACTTCCAAAAGAATTAGTGCAAACATATTGAATGGTTTTATGAATAGGCTGGACAGAAACATGAACTCAAAGGAATGGGTCTCTTAGGGGTAAAACTAGGAAATCACACCTTCAATTCTGTTGTAAATCAACTTGAAATGTGATTATTTTATCTGCTTATTTATTCATTATAGGAAGCGACACATTTTTTGTCACCCCTTTCCTACCCCTACAATCTTGGGAGATCCTGAAAAATTTGGTCTGTGGGGGTCGGTGTGAAAAAAAAAACACGAATACTAGCCTATATATTATTATGTCTGTCATATTTAAGTGATTACCAAATTTAAATGTAAAAAATTGAAAACCCCGAGCCGATCAAATCATAGCCAAAGAAAGAATAACTCAAGGTAATACATGACTGTGTTCCTTTTGATGTTATAACTTGCACAAGAAGTTTCTGGTATATTCGAGATACAACCTTCCCATTGACAAGTCACATGTGTTGACTACGCAATGGCACGCAACACTCATGTTCAGTGTTGCCAGGTCTGATGGACGAAATTTCCCCAACTTCAACATCAGAATTTCCTTTTGTACCTCATAAATCCCCTATTTACTCCTAAAGATAGTCGCACATTTTACCATCATGATATTTCGTCTGGTAGAAATTTCACCATTTACTCTTGAACAATCTTTATATAATTTCCCCATTGGTACTTCTAATTTCCCATGCCTAGGGAAAATTCTCCATATCTGGCAACATTGATCTAGGCCATGCGGGCAGAAAAATAGTCACGGTGGATGTTGCTAATAATATTTATGAACATCTTACCAAATACATCTATTAATGAGAATTTTTCATATTTATAATTTGTAGAAAAATATTACCAATAACATAAATGAAGACTCACGATAATGTAGAGGTATTGTACAAAAATAATATATAATATAGTCGTAAATCCCATTACTCTGGCAACCATTACAACAACAATCTGGATAAAATAAACAGCTGAGCTCAGTTGTGGATTCATTCATTGGTGGATTGTTGTGTGTGTCGATAATAATTAAAATTTCCTAGTGGTCGGCAAGGTTAACTTTATATCTTGAATGAAAATAGTATATAGAAGGCTGGGATTGAGCTCATAGTAACCTACAAGGACTTGAAGATATAAGTATTCTCGTGAAAAGTAGGCTCAAGTCAAGTGTCCACCTTATTATTTTTGTGACACAATTCTGAAGAACTCGGTGGTTTATTTTTCTGTCACACCATCATGGAGTTGCCACACATAGGAACACATTGTGCTGAACCAACCTGTCACAAATTAGGTAAGAAATTATGTATAAAAGACATGGATATAAGTGTACACATTATAGCTATTTTCACGTTATATAAATTGCATCCCTATTTCGCTTTTATGTACTAGATTTTGACCCACATACAGAGTTCAAGGCAGTGCAATTGAAAGACAAAATATGCAGAGAACTTATTGATTAGTTATTTACCTTAACTTATAGTATAATCTCTATATAAAATTCGAGGGTAAATTTACAGAAGTACTGAGTTCACTATATTGTATATTTCAGTATCATTACCCACTATTTTGGACCATTCTAAGACACTTTGGTAAATATTGAAAGAATTACCGTTATTGCGTACGGTTTTTGTACCTTCATTACCCACTTATTTAGATAATTATAAGACTATTTTCTTCTATAGCATTTCCTCCGCAAATGCCCCATTTCCACTCTGGTCGCAGTGAAAAACAAATTAAAATAAAGGAGGGGCTGGCCCTATATGCCTGGGCTACTGAAGCACATCCCAAGGATATGGGACCAGAGCTTACTGGACCAGGGAGTCTGGGGACCTCCGACCGCCAGGGAGATTGGGGGGAAGGCTTTGATCCCACAGCCAGTGCTGTGGGCCCAAGTCCACGTTACCACAAGAGCTACAAGTGGGGCCGTACCTTCCATGAGACCAGCCCTGAAGGGACCATAAGGGGGAGGGAGTTTACACTGCTGCATGCAAAGGGAAATGCACCCCCGTGTGCTGGCGGTCCACAGCAGTGAAAAAAAAAAAAAAAAAAAAAAAAAAAGGCCTCCGGTTGCAGTACACCTCACGTGGATTTTTAATAATATATTTAGCAGTAACTCATTTTCACTGAAAACACTATACTGTATAGTTATAAAATTCATTATGTGTGTTAGAGTGGGAAGTAATGTGAGTGAATGGTTCCCAGTAAACGTGGGACTCCGTCAAGGCTGCGTGATGTCACCATGGTTGTTTAATATTTATATGGACGGTGTGGTAAAAGAGGTAAATGCTAGGGTGATGGAGAGAGGACTGAGCTTGGTAGAGAGTTGGGCCTAAATCAATTACTGTTTGCTAATGATACGGTGTTAGTGGCAGAGTCGGAAAAGGAAGTGAGTATGTTAGTGCAGGAGTTTGGACAGTGTGCAGGAGGAAACTGAGAGTGAATGTGGCAAAGAGCAAAGTAATGAGATGTAGGAGGGGAGGAGAGGATAGAAGGATGAATATAATGGTAGATGGTGCATTATTGGAGGAGGTGGAGTGTTTTAATTATTTGGGGTCAAAGGTGACGGTGGATAGCAAAATAGAGACGGAGGTAAAATCTAGAGGTAATGAGGTAGGAAAGGTGCTAGGAGGAATGAATAGGATATTTGGCAGTAAGTCACTTAGAATGGACGTAAAGAGGGAGTTGTACGAAGGGAAACATGGAATATGGGAGAATGTGAGAAGATAAGGTTGAATTTAGTAGAGATGAGATATCTGAGAAGCATGTATGGTGTGACTCGAATGGACAGAGTCAGGAATGAGGAAGTAAGTAGAAGGACAGGTGTTGTAAGAGAGTTAGCAGGCCATGCAGAGCAGAGTGTGTTAAGATGGTTTAGACATGTAGAGAGAATGGTAAAGAGGATAGGGTGCTCAGATGTTGGAGGTGTAAGGAGGAGAGGAAGGCCACAGAGGAGATGGATGGACACCGTGAAAGGAGCTCTGAGTGGAAGAGGTATATCTGTGGAGCAAGGTAGAGTGATTGCGCATAACAGAAACGAGTGGAGGAGGGTGGTGAATGCTTGAAAAGTGGACGCAGCTTCACGGTCTTTGGAGGAGGGACCTGCATTGAGTGTGGCCCATTGCCGGCTGAATGCTGGAGGGGGAGTTTGCCCTGTAGTGAAGTGGCAGGGGTAAACCAGCTTTTGCTGTCGAGCCTGGGCCTTGCTATGGATGTAAACAGCTGTGCCCCTTGTAGGCTATTCCCACAAGGGGATGCAGTTGTGCGGTGGGGGTTGCTCCCTCCTCCAACAGGGATTGGTGCTGAGAATGTTGTAATTTGTGGTACTGTACTACAGTACAACAATATAATGTTGTGTACTGTACAAGTACTGTATTATGTTCCAAATTACATTACTGTCTAATACTGTACTAGTATAGAGTTATGGCCTTGCTTTATTATATATTTCTATTGTAAATATGGAGTCTAATATGTAAATCAATTTCTATTTTCAGATTTCCTGCCTTTCATGTGTAATTTGTGCAAGAAAAACTTTTGGTAAGTGATTGCCATGTTTGTTGTTGATCATCTTTGACTTTTTTTTTTTTTTTTCTTTACTTTTTTTATAAGGTTTGCTATATTCTTTGTTTCTCTTGCTGAAGGTAAATATCTACAGCTAATATCATTAAGGAAAAACATGATAGTAATAAATTAGTACTTGGTATCACAAACCTTATTTGTGCTTAAAGGACAAATGAACAATAGAATGGTCCGAAAGTCTTGTCACCCCCTTCCATACTCTTGCATTTGGACGAGTCATTTGTAGGAGTGACAAGACTTTCGAACCACCCTTAACTTTGTCAGACATGAACTCACCTTAGCTGAGATATTGATTATGTTCAGAAAGTTTCTCATACATTTTTCTAAAGGGTGAAGAAATTCAGGCTATTTAATACCATTTATGCTATCAACATGGGTCATACAAAATTTGTGTTAAAATACTTATATGGGAGTGTTTTAGAATGATGACATTATAAGGGCATTGTTGCTATGTCATCACAGTTAGTCAATATCCTACTGTAGAAACACTGTAATATGTTTCATAATGAGAGCTGAGATAGTTGTCATTATGTTTACTCTGATGATAACATGCTTACACAATACTGTACTGTATTTGTATAAGTATTACAACAGACAGATTATCTGTTTACTACCGTATACTCTGCTTGTTCTTTTAATTGATTGTCAAATATTGTGCAAGTTGTATTGTATTTGTTTTTATAACAATTTCCTGACTAAAATGTTTATACTGTATTATTTTGTACCATGGTAAGTACCATACTGTATTCATATTGATATTCCTACAATATACTGTACAGGTAGTGTTTACTGTACTGTGTTTGTGTTCAGTATACTGTACATTGATTTAATTCACATCTAGCATAGAACACGGGGCAACTTTGGCTTTATCGATTCATACCTTCCCTTATTTTGATAGATACTGGGTATGTCAAAGCTTTTTTTTATATTTCACAGTGGTGAAGGATCTTGTTTAACCTCAGAGGAATAAAGGTTATAAGATGATGTTGCCATGAAACTGGAGAATGATGTAGCTTATACAGTTCTCCTCACTCCCACAAGACCCATCTAAACTAAAGTACTGTGATCTGTTTCAAGGTACAGTTTTAAAGTACAGGTGTCCGTTAACTTCAATTTGCCAGCAGAGTCAGATCCCCTTTAGTGATACTTAACTGGATATAAACTTAGGCCGAATACATAGAAACGTCTCTTAACTTTCTGTATTGTTCCTTGTCTGTAGCATTGATCATCATAAGTACGATGCCCATGCCTGTCCAGAGGGTCATCTGGCAGATGTACAAGTGCCCATCTGCCCACTGTGTGACCAGCCAGTACCCAGTCGTCCAGGACAACCTCCTGATCTGGCTGTCAATGCACACTTGGAGAACAACTGTACAAACAAAAAAAACAAAAAGGTGAGCAGACTAGTTGTATAATATGATGTTTCTGAAAATGTACTGGTAGCAGCGATGGGTTTATCTAAGTCACTTTGCATAATAGATTACTATCCTGTGTGTCTTTGATTTTACAAGTGTCTCCTAATGTTGAAGATCTATGGCAACCGCTGCTCTGCTCGTGGCTGTAAGACGAAGGAAATGGTTCCGGTCCGCTGCGACTCCTGTCACCTCAATTACTGCCTCCCTCACCGCCACCCCACGGACCATCAGTGTCAGGGAGCTGCAACTGCAAGGCAACAAGCTCTGTTAGTGTTCTCTGTAGTTTTAATTAATTTTATGATTAGCATCATTATACTGTACATGGTTTCACTAATGGAAGCAGAATACAGTACAGAAGTTGTATATGGTACCTTTTCATATCATCTTCCAAATGACATGTGACCATAGCTCTTATGCTGCTACAAGAGTTTTCTTTCCAATAAATCAGTGTTTCCTTCTCAGTTTGGCAGCACAAAAGAGATCATCAAACAACAGTGCTACCAGGACTACACTGAGTCAGGGCAGCTCTGGAAGTAGTGGAGGCAGAGAGAGGAGCAGCCAAGGAGGCATACAGCGCTTCTTCTCCTCATCCTCAGGCAACCCTACACCCACCGGACACACTCCAGCTCCTCAGCGGACTCGGACATCCAACATTTCGGCACTGCAAGGCGGCATGGTCAGTTGCACACAGACTTGTCTGTACAGTATTTAATTATTTTATGTTCACTTAATTGCTTAATTGCTTGCAGTGATATAACTAATATACAGTATACTTCAGGAGTTCTAGTATCTCTTGTGTCCTGGGTAAGTCACTAACACCACTTCCACTATTCTTGTGATGTTTGTTCACAGTTCACATCTTCATAAATTTGGTAAACATAGAAATTGGCTTGACTTCACCTGGGTGTACCGATGTGCTGTGGTTAACACTGTACAGCATACAGTACCAGTAACTGTATAGAACAGCATTTTTTCACCAGAACGTACAATAACAGCACTATGAACTGCTAGGAACAACTTTCACTGTTAAAAATGCTTAATGTATCCTCGTGTGTTGTTATTAAATACTGGTAATTTCCCTCTAAATCTGCAAGCACATGAAGCCACATATGGTAAACCATCAGACATTGAGGCTCCACTATAAAGTAGAGTATGTGTTTTTTACTCTCGCAGAGAGCTGTGAATTGTGTTTGTTTACATACAGTATTACATATTTTGGATCATACAAAATGAGAGTAACTGTGATGTATTTTACCTCATGCAGAGTGAGGATGAGGCTCTAGCACAAGCTATGGCCGCATCAATGGCAGAAGGAAGTCAGAGCAGGAACAGACAAGGAGAGGCAGCTGGTCAAGGTACAGAGGAAGAGGATGCTCAGCTGGCCCGAGCCATTGCAGCCAGTATGTCAACATCACGGCAACGATCTAACAACAGTAGCACACTAAATTCTTGTGTTATCTGCTAGTAAGATTAGGTTGGTGTACTCTGGGTGAAAGCTACTGGATTTACTCGATTATAAACTGCCACTGAATAAATATATTGAGTTAAGAGCTTGTTTGATGATAAAAATGCTTGACTCTATTATAAACTCCAACCATAACTCATGACTTGAATCATCACTATCGGATGGGAATTAGTAAAAATGGTAAGGAATACATTGCTAAATAAATGGTGAATGATCACAAAATTATATGTGTGATTTTATTCTTATTGTTGCAATAGTAGTTTAAGTGTGTTTGACAAAGCAATTGGTATGGTTCAGATAAGTCCAATTCCTTGATAAATATGCATATTAAGTAGAGTAAAAATATTTGAAATGCAAGATGAATTTTTTTCAGAAAAATGCTACTTATAATCAAGTAAATATGGTAAGTAATGTACACTGAGGCAACCAAATATGAGAATCATCCTCATCTGAGTGAGTAGTTGACTCTCATTGCAAGTTACTATATACCCCATGCTATAGTTACTGTACTAACTTTAATATTTATTTTAAATATCATAATTGATATTTATTGTACCTTAATGAAATTTAGCTCTAACGGGTTGCACATATATTAATATTTATAAACATAAAACTATTTGTAAATAAATATACTGTACAGTGCAGTCACTAGATCTTTACTATATGTATTGAACAGTAACAAAGCCTAATACAACTCTCTTGGGTTCCTTCTGGTATCCTAGAATCCCACGAGGAATAAAAATAACTAGCTCACAACTGTACATAATTGAAAACTGCCATTTTGATGTTTTGGTGGTGAGAGACTGATATTGTTGACCATATAGTATAATATATATTTCAATATGATAGAATGTCATGCAAATGTTTTTGTCTTTCATGGTATTATATTTTCTGTATTTCAAGTTATAATGCATACCAATACAGTACAGTGCCTGCAATACTGTATAAACCTTTACATTTATACCACAATGGAAAAATATACACAAGAAAAATGTAAATATTTACATAGAGCTCCAGCCATACTAGGAGTGGATGGAACTTGGGGCCATATACAAGATGATGGTGTTGACGATGATGTGGTACTGGTATGACGACTCCATTGACAAACAGCCGAGTCATCGGACTGGTACCACACCATCTTTAACACCACAGATGATTTTCCATACAGTCCTTATTGTCAAGTGAAGACCCAAGTGTGTGGCTGGAGCTTATCACACCCAGTAATTCTTGTCATCAGTTTGCCTTGTTTGCCTTGGCCCTATGTAAAAAGAGGTCAGTCGGTACACCTCTTCACCGGCTAGGCCTTTGGGTTTGTTCCCTATCCTATTGTCCATATCTCGGCTCCAAATACTTCTTTGAATTGGGTTGAGAGAAGCTTTCACTCTGGTCCCTTTCTTGATGGTATCCTTTTGAGATGACCATGGGCAATAGAGCATTATGTTAAAGGAAGGCTAACTGCTTTAGCTATTTCTTCAAGTACTGTATTTTTCATTTTCTGTGCAAATGCCACAGGTCGAGCTTTAACACTGCCTCAAACCAAGTCATGGTGTAGTATTGAGTCAAATATTTTTATTTTATATACTGTACATGTCTTGTTATAATCTGTATAGGTGATTGAAGGACTTGTGTGGGTAACTGCTGTGTGTTGTAACATAATTGTATAGTCATTACATTCCACAGTACAGTACTGGAGAGTCGGTTTCAAGTGGTGGCACGAACATGTTGGAAACATGTGCAGTCATGGTTAAAAGTCCTTGATCAGGTGAATGAAATGAGCCACTTTATTGAATCTTAAGGAGAATATTACAGAGACCAACAGCTATAGTTGTGTATTATTTTTTAAGGATGTTTCATTTGAAGGTGATGCAAGACTTTTGACCATGACTGCTCATAACCCTCAGCTTTTTATCATCTACTAGAGTAGTACTGTGGTTCATGTAATTTTACATAAAGCCAAATGTGTAAGCCACTGGATAAAAAAGATGTGATCTAAGGCTGGAAATGAAAGCAAAATTTCACAGACAGAATCCATAAACTGTCAAAATGTCATGGAGGTAGTATAGATGGAGGCGCCATGGCTCACTAATCCTGGGGAGTAAAGTGAAGCAGCCGAACTGTCATTTTCGGCGCCTTCAATATGGCGGACACCAAGATATGTTTCAGTAAAAGTGGACTTCTGACCTGACATACAAAGGTATGCGCCATCTTGAAGGCGCCGGAAATGGCAGATTGGTGGCTTCACAAATCAGGTCCTACTGGCGCCTCCACCTATACTACCTCCATGCAAAATGTAGCTCTTGCTCTTGCTGTTACAGGTACCCCGGGTGTTTATTCCAGGGTTGGCCTTTGTATCGGCAGTCATAATAAAAGTTGTGGAGAATGAGTTTACTCACCCTTTCCAACAGGCCACAAAATGTGTAATACCGGATCGATTTTTTACTGCATAAACATGTTACTTATTATTAGATTTATTTTTATTGATATTATTTATATTACTGTATTATGATGTGGATAACAGTCACCAGTGTAACTAATATTTACTCTTGACTCAATAATAAATATTTTTATACAAGAATGACAGTATATTAAACCCTTCATTCTTCTTAATTTTTCCTGGGCATCCCACTGATGGCACTGTGGGAGTAAGTCCACTTTTTAATGGACGGTGGATGCCGCTGTTTGGGATGCTGTGATTACCCTACACACTGGCCACTTTTTCGTGGCCTTCATGAATGTCGGTGAGTAAGTATGTGTCACATACTTACTGGACGTTTCTCTACTAAACAAGTCAAAATTTATAATCAATAACTTTTTACCGTAACCATTTTGACTAAAGATCATAGTCCATAGGAATACACGTTTCTTTTTACGCCATGAAACAGTAGCAGCCACTGTCCACTGAAAAGTGGCCCGTGTGTGGTGTGACCTCTAACTGCGTCACAAGTCCCAATCCTACAACCACACCAAAACAGTAAAGACAGACAAGTTGGTACATTATTAAGGAACGGTAACATTTATTACAAGTCCAGTTAAAAAGTGACAAGAAAGAATTGCACCATGACTATTCCTATTTGACTGTTGAAATGTGGTGTGCATTGTGTAGTAACTATAAAAAAAAATAGTGGTTGGAGACACTTGCCGGTGTTGTTGTTGTTGTTGTTAGCAGCTCGTGGTCATCAGCTGAGCATTATCAATTCATCATCAGTGTTGTTATTGTGTTACTACAAAATGAGGGGTGATAACATGTCTTCACCACACTTTCCTATACCCAAGACTTTACCTGTTTTAGTGGTGTTTGATGGTGTGTTATTACCTGGTTCAACTATTAGAATACCCATCACATCAGTAAAGAAGTAAGTAACGTTTGATAACACTAACATGGTGATATAACAGCATCATGACGTTGTGGTGAAGAAGTAAGTAGTGTAGTGTTAATTAATTGATAACACTAACATAGTGATATAATAACATCATGTTACATTTATTACTTGCCAAACATTCCTAGATATATATTGTAGAATATTATGCAGGTTATATGTGATAGTTTTTGTATTATTATTATTATTATTATTATAGCAGCATGATACAATAGGAAAGAGGGTAAATATTGAATGAATTACCGTTATTGCATACCGTTTTTCTACCTTCATTACCCACTAATTTCGACCATTCTAAGACTATTTTCTTCTATGGCATTTCCTCCGCAAATGCCCCATTTCCAAGATAGGGCATGTTCAAATGGGGCATTTTGAAATTAGTCTGACCTTACCTGACCTGACCTAACCTAACCTAGACCAAATCAGACTACCGGGACCTAACCTGGGCAAACTACCGGGACCTAACCTGGGCAAACTACCGGGAAATAATCGTGATAAAGTACAATAAATGACTGGGGCAAAATACTGGGACCAAGCCGGATCTGGCAACACTGCTGCAAAACGGTAATTCTTTCAATAAATACCGGAAAGAGATGGCTCGAATTGCACCATAATAATTATCGGTAATTATCTATTCTATTGCCGTTTCTATTACAATGTTTTTACCCACTAATTTATACCATTCTAAGACACTTTTCTTCTATGGCATTTTCGGTATTTATTGAAAGAATTACTGTTTTGTAACACAGTGTTGCCAGATCCGGCTAGGTCCCAGTATTTGGCCCGGTCATTTCCTGTACTTTACCACGGTTATTTCCCGGTAGTTTGCCCAGGTTAGGTCCCAGTAGTCTGCTGTGGTCTAGGTAAGGTTAGGTAAGGTCAGGCTAATTTCAAAATGCCCCATTTGAATATGCCCTATCTTGGAAATGGGGCATTTGCGGAGGAAATGCCATAGAAGAAAATAGTCTTATAATTATCTAAATAAGTGGGTAATGAAGGTAGAAAAACCGTACGCAATAATGGTAATTCTTTCAATATTTACAGCATTTTCTTCAGAAATGCCCTTTTCCAAGATATTCAAATGGGGCATTTTGAAATTAACCTGACCTAACCTGACCTTAACTAACCTAACCTAGACCGCAGCAGACTACCGGGACCTAACCTGGGCAAACTACCAGGACCTAACCTGGTCAAAAACTGTGGTAAAGTAGCAGGACCTAACTGGGGCAAATTACTAGGATCTAGCCGGATCTGGCAACACTGCTACAAAACGGCAATAGTCTAGATAAATACTTAATTATCTATTACTGATTATCTCACAGTTCACTTTGTCAGTGGTGTATTTTTTACTTGTTTCATTTCATGAGGGATAAAAACATTGACTCAAGACTAGCACACACAATATCTTTGAAGAAGTATTAGCCTAAGAGGAAATAATATGTCTCTAAGGGAAAGTGTGAAAGAAAGGGCCATATTTAAGAACATATGTGGTGCATACGATGGTTTGGTACTGATACGACAGCTCAATAGACAAACAACTGAGCCATCAGACCGATATCACGCCGTTGTATGCATCATGAATGTTCTTGAATACAGCCCAAAGAAACGCCTAGAATTTTGATGATGATAAATAATTCTTGGGAGCTACAGAGACTTGTACTCCAGTAAACAAAATTTGCTACTCAGTACTGTACTCCTATTTTCTACAGCAGCATAGCTATGGGTAACTTTAGAGTTGGAGTAGTACAGTATTAAATCCATTTTCAGATTACATTCTTATTATCACCATTCCCATTGACTGTTTTTGGTGTTATCGCCTTTCTGTCCCATCCAAAGAGGACATGGCTACAAAGTTAAAGGGAGATTCTCTTGTTGGTAAATTGGAAGGCTATTGATTCCTCCTAACTATACCAGAAAACAGACACCGTCAATGGTACTAATAGGGGATCTGTTGTTTTGTGGCATAGTTTGGAGGAATCACGCCTTTTAATTCACCAACAGTATTAAAGTGTATTATTTTTAAAGTACTGTATATATTATTAACAAAAAGTAGAGTGACAATTAAACCATGACCAGCCACAATCTCTTCTGTAAAATTATTAGTTATTATTAGTTAATTGTTATTGCTGTTGATGTTTACCATGAGCCAAGAAAATTATTTATTGTTCCTCCCTCTCAAGAATAAGTTTACTGAACTGTATAATGGTTTCACCGTCACAGCATCAACCTGGTGCATTCCCGACTTACATTTAGCAGCCGACTGGCCAGCACCATCATTGCTATTGTCACTAAGGAGCCAGATAAGGTGTGTATGGGTGGTTCAGTTGATGAATGGTTGATAAATTATATGGTTAAAAAAAAAAATACAGTAGGCCTATGGTAGCAATGCAGTAGCTATAACATTATGGACTTAGAGCCTTGGAATTGAAGAAACTGTTGGTTCATTCACGGCAACTTCTGATTTATTACTATATATTTTCTCCGACGTTTGAGTGTGTTCTAACTCACTTTTAAGGCTGTATTTGTATTCTTCTTACATATAGCAGTCATCCATTTTAATACCTCAATTAGATTGCTCGTAATTCAACATCTGTTTAGTCAGCGAGCATTTAAGATCTTCAGTCTTCCTTTATATTAGAGGTTTATGAAATTGAAATATTTAATTTAATTCATGCTTCATTGTGTTACTAAACTATTGAATTGATATTCATCCCAAAGAATGGCCACCGAAACTACACAGGATAATTCAAGTGTGATAGAAATTAGTCTGGGTACAGCTGAAGAATGGCTTTGTGTATTTCTTGATTTATGATTAGTGTTATGAACTTTATTATTTTTCTATTATGTATTATTGCTATGGTCATATATCACAGGAGAAGGAGAGAAAGAGAGGAATATCAAATTGTGAGAAAATGATAGGGTTTGTTGAAGTCTTGAAAGTAAATTTATTCAAGGCCAAAGGGATATCAGAACTCCAGTGTGGAAGTAGTGAGTATTTTGCTTGCAATATTACTTCAGAAAGGGCAAGTGAACAAACTACACAGCATTGGAACAGCAGGGGTGGTGGTACAGATCACTGGAACCAGCTTGCCACGTCCCAGGTACACCCTGCTGGTGACTGGGTTGTGTCGAGTGCATATTGATAGTGTTGTACAAGAGCATCCATACCCAGTGGCATTAGTCTCACAGCTCAACTCCCCTACCACCCAAGTACAAGGTGAGCCACAGCATTGTCCATTTGTAGTCTCAAATATTGAAATATAATATATTATTGTTTCATAAAAGTTCTTTAGTTTACAGTACTGTAACACATGTTCTTATGTACTGTACTCTCTCATTACTAGCTAATAGCACCACATCATGTACTATCGTGGACAAAAATATCGCGCCCCTCCTTCTGACTGAGAAATTTGATTTGAGCTGGTAACATATGTTGATCTCACCTCCTCTCTCTCTCTCTCTCTCTCTCTCTCTCTCTCAAATCACACCCATTCCCCACTCTTTCTTGCAAGTCCCGTGTGACTTGAGAGAGAAAGAAAGAGGACGTGAGATCAACTGTGTTACCAGCTCAAATCAAGTCTCTCAGTCAGGAGGGGAGCGCAATATTTTTGTCCACGGGTGTACATACAGTACAGTACTGTATATCTAGTTTGAAAGAGACCATTTTTCTCTACTCTGTAACATGTGAGCATTAGTGTATATCAAAATAACACTCATCCTCCAGGAGAAGTCTCAGTTTTAATCTATGTTTTTGTCTGTGTGTCAGATTATGCCCAGTTGGTAGGATTGATGAGAGAATTCAAGGAGGCTGCACAAAAGCTGATTGACCTCCTTGATATTCCCAGCAGCGAGGGACAGAAACTCAAGGTGAGCCACACAATGTTAAGGTGAGAAGATGTCAAAAAATTGGAAGCTTCTGAATCAGGCTACTGTACAATTACTGTACTGATGTGTGGGTGATGTTTTGTGACACAGCTTGGAGGAATCATGTTCCTACAATTTACTAACAGCAGGTTCACTCCCTTATGAAGGAAACAGTTGTGCCTGAGTGGACTGATATGGAAAGATGAGGCAGAGATAGGCTAAGAGAAACTTGACTGTCGACATTAAAGAGAGAAGCAAGGAAGTAATTGAGGTAGATTGCAAGATATAGATGTTGGTAGAGAGAGTTCATTGAGACCCTAAACATCCCCAGGGGTGTTGCAGAAGTTGATTGATTATTGATCACTAAATGATAATGTTAAGGTGAAGCCTAGGCTAGTTTTGTTACATGTGTAACTATGCTTGCAGGACCTGGTGTCACGTGTGCCAGAAGAGCAGCTGGCTGACTTGGTGGCATCATTGGTGCGTGCTACACTGCCAGAAAGGTTGCAAATTCTGGATGCAGTTGATGTCCCCACCAGAGTCAAGATTACTCTGCCCCTCCTCCTCAGACACATTCAGAAACTGAAGGTACTAGTTTAACTGTCAGGTTTATACAACTGAATGATGAAAAATATTCAAAGATGTCCTGAAGGTAAACAATTATGGTTTCAAGTCTGTTACTTGGGGATAGGAGTCAGTTCTTGGTGAATCAGATACAAATGAAAATATTGTAAATTTTATAATAAAAGTGCCAACTGTACATTATGTCACACTGAATGCTGGGAGTGCTACAGGAGGTGGGTGAGGCGAATGTTGATGAGGACAATAAGAGGGTGGGAGTGAGAGTGCTTCAGCGAGGTGGTCGTAGCTTACCACCATCCCATCCCATACCCATGGAGAAGGGACAGAATGAGATGGCTGAACTAGAGGCAAGACTCAAAGCTGCCAACATGCCTCCAGAAGCAAATAAGGTCAGTCAGAGTGTTAGAATGGGATTATCTGAAATGAAAACACTACTAACAGTGCAACAACAAAATTCACATGTCACTGATAAAGAAGATAGGGAGGAGGTATTGCTGGAATATCAAAATTATCCTTATATTGCAAAATCTCAGTCAAAGCTGAGCAATTGTGATCCCTAAAGAAGTGTCAAGGCTGATTACAGAGTGTAACTAAATGGGGGGGGGGGGATTATGGGCCAAATAACCTACAGGGATGCAAATTGTGGGTTACTTTACTATAGGAGAGATTGGTTTGTGGGCTGTGTCAGGACAGAAAATTAATTGTAATGTTGTGTGTCCAGGTGGCCGTGAAGGAGCTGGGACGACTGAAGAGGATGAATCCCCTGGTCCCTGAATACCCAATGCTGCGCAGCTACCTGGACCTCCTGGCTGACCTGCCCTGGGATATCACTGCACCAGAGACCTGCAACATCACAAGAGCTCGCCAGCACCTGGACACGGATCACTACGGATTGGAAAAGGTGTGTGTGTGTTGTGGGTAGTAGTGGGTATGATATACAGTTGTGTTCACACTTTCCTGAACCACCACAATTCTCTACCATTTTGATATTACAGAGATTTTGATGTTGGCAAAATATATTCAACAAGGTATAAATGTGCAGGTGAAGCGACGAGTACTGGAGTACCTTGCAGTTCGTCAGCTCCGAGGAGACCTTAAGGGCCCCATCCTCTGCTTTGTGGGTCCCCCAGGTGTTGGCAAGACCAGCGTCGCTCGCTCTATTGGCACCACTCTGGGACGCCCCTACCACCGCATATCCCTCGGTTAGTTTACCTAAACAATTATTTGAAGGGTTTTAGTGTTTCATGGTCATTACATGTATCTCTTCAGCTGTTCCTGCTTTCTTTAATCTATATTTATTCTTTCCTTTCTCTGTTTCCTTCTCTGGTTATGATTGACCCAATGTTAGTGATTCATTGAATAAACAAGTAAGTGTTTGCTTGAATAATTATAGACACTATTATATACCATTAGGTTTGTCATCAAGCTACCTCGATGAGCTGTTTAAATTATTCTATTAATATACCGTAGTTTTTTAATTGGACATTATACAGCATAAGAAAATGACTTACCACTTTAGATAGAACAAATTAGAAATATTTATTTGTGTTTGTTGGACTATAGGTGGTGTGAGTGACCAGCATGACATCCGTGGCCACAGACGCACCTACATTGGGGCCATGCCAGGCCGTGTTATACAGGCACTCAGGACGGTCAAGGTGAGATTCATAGTGTCAGTTCATGTTCATTGCCCTTGTTCAGTTTTGAGCAGTAGTTCTGCTCTATCCCTTTATCAGTCTCTTGTGTGTTATTATAAGCATCAGAACTGTTTATAATATATGAAAATAATGGACAGTACCATTTTATGTACTATCATATCTTTGAGACTTTCTTCATTAGAGTCTAGGGATGGGCAGGAAAGACAGAACTTTTGCTAGCAACTGTACATACATTAGCACATTATAATTAAATCTTTTTGTGGATTGGTAATAGCTAAACTTATGAGTACTCCACATTCCCATGTTGAAATGATTGTATCCTGGTTGTCAGGTGAAGAACCCAGTGCTGCTGCTGGATGAGATAGACAAGCTTGGGTCTGGAATGCAGGGTGATCCAGCAGCTGCTCTCCTAGAGGTCCTTGATCCTGCACAGAACTCATCCTTCACTGACACTTATGTCAACCTCCCTTTTGACCTCTCTCAGGTAATACATAATGAATGTCTTACAAATTAGATCTGTAGCTACCCTTCACTCTACTGTAATTCAGCTTTTAAACATTAAAGTACAATATACTTTTGATTTCACAGACCCTGATATAACATATTTTGGTTTATACTGTAATATTTATCCATATATCACATAAAAAGTTCACTATGACTGTATAAAATACACTGCATACTACTTACAAATAAGTGAAGAGAAAGAAACCTCTAATTGTTTCTTGTGTTTTTATATAAAGTAATTTAGTAGAATAATGACTATCATGAATTGATACCTAAGGATTCATGTTGTTCCTTCAGGTGTTGTTTGTTGCTACGGCCAATTCTTTGTCTACCATCCCTACACCTCTCCTTGACCGAATGGAGATTATACCAGTGCCAGGGTATACACAGGTTAGTGTGATGTGGAGGGTATTGGTGTCCACTTTCACTAAAGTTTGTGTTTGGGGTGTAGCTACAAACACGAAAAGGATATAGGATTTTGTCTGGGATACTTGATGTCAGCTACACATGGAGGGCCTGAGTTTTTTAAATATAGTTCTATATAAAAAATAAAACCTGAACACCCTTCAGTGCAGCTTACATTGTTCTTTGTAAATCATTCAGAATTGTTCAATGCAGTTTACATTTGTTCTTTGATAACATACTTAATTTTATGCAAGATATAAAATGTTATATTATTTGGTGATGGTTCAGGAGGAAAAGGTGATGATTGGCCATCTACACTTGCTGCCCAAACAACTGCAGGAGCATGGACTTACACCAGAGATACTATCTATGTCTACAGAGACTATTGCAATAATCAGTGAGTACCAGAACACTTTAAATGATATTTGTAGGTACTGTAAATTTGTACTAATTATAAGGTTATGTACCAGTGTTCAGAGCTATATGCTGAAATACTCCTGAGTATGTCCACCTTATGAGCTCCATAGATTTCTATGGAGCTGTCATACAGATTGAAGCTTTCTAATTGTGGTTGTTATCAATCTCATGATTTTCCTTTTAATAATAAAAGAAATAGGAATTATATAAGAGTGATAATATTGTGACATCTCATACACATTGCCTGTGTTGGCCACAGTTGGGGAATACACACGGGAGGCTGGAGTGAGGACGTTGGAGAGGAAAATTGGTGCCGTGTGCCGTGCTGTAGCAGTCCAGGTGGCTGAGGCTTTATCTTCACAAGGTCAGTTTGATGGAAAAGAGAAAAAGAGGACTTTGTTTATAATTTTTAATGCTCTTACACTGGGTAGTTTGCTTATTTAATACTTAGCAGTACAGTATATATATAGTTCACTTAGTTTGTATCGTAAGTGGTAATACTGTATATTGAATAATGTTCTGGGTCACTGTTTGTTAACCCCAAAGAGATGGATGTCCGTATTATATGAATGCAGCCTTCCATGGACAGAAAAATGAGTGTGTATATGCCATTACACCACTTTTCAAAATCATGCAAGCATTGAGGCATTATATATTCCATGTTTTGTGAAAGAGTAAGAGGACAATAACAAGCCCTCCCCAATACTCCTCCACCATATCATTCCTGCAACTCATTGTTTGTCCACCACTATCTATCTATCTATAGCTCCGACGCCTCGTTCCCTCCGGGAACTCCCCCCAAGGGGGTGGCCACGGCAGAAGTGTCTCCAGTTCTCCCTGTTCCAACACTCCCTCCTTACTTGTTCAAGCCCTCCTCTGCCCCTCATGTTTCTCTCCTTTACATACTCTTCCACTCTGTTCTGCCATCTAACCGGAGGTCTGCCTCTCACACCAGGTCCTACAACTTCACTTCCATACACCTTCTTTACAAATTCCTCGCCTTGCATTCTCTCTACATGTCCATACCATCTCAATGTATTACGTTTCACTCTCTCAACCACTCCACACTCAATACCAATTGCCTTCTCACTCATACCACATCTCTCATATACACTCTCAATACTTTCTCCATCCCATCTAGTAAGTCCACATGCTCCTCTCAAGTAACTCATTTCCACAGCACCTATTCTAGACTGATGCGCCCTATTCCATGTCCATGTCTCCGACGCATATGTCAGTGTTGGCAGGATTATACTATTTCGTAGTCCCCTTTTCACTTCCATACTCACACTTCTACCCTTCATAATCCTCCCCAGTGATCCTATGACCTGTCTACCCTTCACTGCTCTCTCCCTAATTTCTCCTTCCATACTTCCATGTTTACACATAACTGTACCCAGGTACTTAAACTCCTTCACTTCCTCCATCCTCTCACCCCTCAGAGTTATCTCACACTTCGTCCCAGTTGGTACAGCCACTCTGTAAGGTGTAGCAAAGTCAATCACTTCAGTTTCTGCTCTTTCAAATACCATCACTTTACTTTTACCCACATTCACCTTCAATTTCCTTCGTTGTCCACCACCATTAACAAAAATACAATATTGTATGATGCAACATGCTGATGCCTTCTTTTTTAGGAGTTAAAATTGAGATATTTTTCACAGATGACGTAGAAGCAACTTCAGAAATAAAAGGGGCAGGAGAGATCAGTGGCAAGGGCAAGGATGGAGTAGAAACAACCAGTGAAGAGCAAATTACTGCTAAACAACAACAACAAGGCTCAGTACGACATGAGCGTATACCATATGAAAGTGATGATGATGATGATGATGACGAGGATGAGAATGATGAGGATGAGGAAGAGGAGGAAAGAGGACGCAACCCTTCAGCAGCAGCAGCAGCGACAGTCAGTCTTTCAAATTTCAGCTTGTCCAGTCTGCGTCAGCACTTGGAACTGCCTATTGTGGTGGAGAAGAAAATGATTCAGGATGTGTTGGGGGTGAGGATTGATTGACTGATTGATTGGAATGAAATCTGTTATGGCATTTCAACAGCTTGAATCCCTTTGATTAAGGCCTGGTGCTCCCAAATCTTTGAATAAAAAAGGGAAATGGGTCATTTCACACTTTTTATAGATAATAATCATACTGTACATATTGCATATAATTACTGTACAATTAACATTCTTCAACTCTTATTTCTATGCATGACCCAGCCACCCATTTTCCTGAGTGGGCTGGCAGGTCGAGTGAGTGTACCAGGGGTAGCTGTGGGTCTGGCCTGGACTCCAGTGGGTGGGGAAGTGATGGTGGTGGAGGCAACATGCACCCCTGGTGATTCTGGCCTCACACTTACAGGCCAGCTGGGATCTGTCATGAAGGAATCTGCTAAAATTGCCCTGTCTTGGGTCCGCCAGCATGCACCCATGGTAAGGACAGTAATGAGGTTTGGTCAATTTGACCTGTATGGTTAAATGTAATTCTGTACAGTATTTTGGTGTGGTGTGGTGTATTCATAGTGTCAGATAGTGGTGGGTGGAAAGCAACTCTTTGATTTACTGCAATTTATATCCCTGTGCATCTTCCAAGGGTAGAGGTAGTTTCAGTTCAAAACAGCCCTAATCTTACAAAGTTTTGCAGCTCAATGATACACTGACCATCAAGGACTGTGATAATAAAGATGGTATACTGTACATACCCCATTTTACAGTAAGTGTTTCCTCATGCCTTACCCATTATTCTAACAAGGTAACATGTAACCCCTCACAGCTGGATCTGGAGCCTGACTTCATGCGTGATGAGGAAATTCACCTCCATTTTCCTGCTGGTGCCATCAGTAAGGATGGTCCCTCTGCTGGTGTGACCATTTTGACGGTACTGGTGTCGCTGCTCTCCAATCGATGTGTGCGACCTGATGTGGCCATGACTGGAGAAATCACCCTCAATGGGGTCGTCTTGCCTGTAAGTATTTTCGCCTCATATCTTTAATTAGTCCAGAGTGCTTCAGTCGGTTTCATATCTCATTATTTCTACTAAAGCTGGATGTCTCTATTTTATCTCCTTTTGCAGTTTATAAATACAATAGAACCAAATCCAATGCAATGCCTTTTTTAAACTGTCAGTCTGGCCTTGTATTTTTCTTGTCACTGTTAAGTCACTTACCCAGAACTACCACCAATTTCTACAGGTTGGCGGTATAAAGGAGAAGTTGTTGGCCGCCCATCGTGCTGGTCTGAGCACTGTGATCCTTCCATCAGCCAACAAAAAAGACCTTGCTGATGTACCAGACTCTGTCATGGTCAGTTGCTGGTTTACTTATTGTCTCCTGTAGCAAATTTTCATCATGATAGTTTCCTTCAAGCAATATCCCATTAACTAAAGTCTTAGGCTGTATATTTGAACTTGTGCTTGACAGTTTGGTCTTGTATATTAATATGTTCAAGCTTTCCTGAACACAGTTTTTAATTGGTGATGTGGCAAAGTTTGTAACTGATTTTTAATACCAGTATATTATTTTCTTTATTACTTTCATTACTGGCAAAGGTTAAATGGGAGAGTACAGATTCCTGCATACAGTGCCAGAAAATAGACAGCCTATACTGAGGAGGTTAATTTTCTTAGCACAGTTTAGAGGAATCACTAGCCTCCAATTTTCCCAAAACTTGTTACCATTTTTGATTAATGAGTGTTTTTGTGATCACCAGAGTGAGGTAGAAGTGGTGCTGGTCGACTCAGTGGAGCAGGTACTTCAGGCTGCTTTTGATGGTACCTTCCCAGAAGTGAGCAGTGATGCTACCCGTACCAAGACTCTCTCGAGCAAGCTGTAGGGGTACCTTGGGTGGGTGAAGGGTCGATCACATTCGGAGTCCTTGCAAATGAACTTGGCCTATAAGCTCTGCTTCTTTTCTGACTAACTGACTACTTAAGAACATAGACATTAGGATAAATATCGCGATTGTCTGCGTCCTCCATTTTCACACTTTCAGGAACCGAAATCACCCATTTCTTTTCCCTTTTTATTTTGTACAAATATGTAAAAAGGATGTATATTATTTGTATGTATTTACTTTGAAATGGGAGCGTGGCTTTCCTAGCAAGTTCTTGCCCCCGCGTGCAGGTTTGCAAGAGACAGGGATATTTCCATTTTCTTATTGTAATTTTTAAGGGAAGGGCCTGCATGCAGTTGTTCAATAGATTGGACAGTTGGGCGTGAAATTCAATAATTTTAAATTGGAATAATTAATTTTTTGATCACCAGATGAAACAACCTGACCTGAGCTAACCTAACCAAGACTGTGGCTACTTTCAGGACTTAACCTGTTGTCCTTCGGGACCTATAAAAATAAAATAGATTATGTGGATAGTAGTCAAAAGTAGCCTGATTGGGCGGGTCATGTGTCATGCACACAACTGCCCGCAGGCCCTTTCATAATTTTGCAAAGAACAACTCTTGCCCGAATGCAGTTCATCCCTCTGCTACAGAAACAAGTCTTGCCTTAGAATTGAAATATCTAACAAAGAATACATTTCTACAAGATAATTCCACTGGGTATTGATAAAGGTAACTGAACCCAACCTAACTAACCAGTAGTTTGCTGGCACAGATAATCGCAATATTAGCCCACATTAAACAGTAAGAGGGGTAGGGGTTGGTTTGCAACAATCCACTGTAAATTTGTAGCACTTTATAATATCAGTTGCAAGTTTAAAGTAGTTTTTGTTAGAATTGTCAGATGTATTACAGTCAATGCACTATGGAAATCCATGTCATGCTTATATTTGTAGTTTATACTTCATTACTTTATTTTGCATATGGGTTATTAGACTATGAAACTTTTGTCATATATTGTACAATACTGTAGTAGATGAAAAATATAGTGTGTTGTAATAAATAAATTGTAGAATTTCATATTATATTGTAGAAATGGGTAACACTAGGATTATCAGTTAATATGTTATTTTCAAGTTGTTCATACACATAGTAATGGGATGTTTTCAAAGATATGTGTCACTAGATGGCAGCACCATACTGTGAGAGTCCTCAATAGTTTTTGGAAAACCCAGTCTGTTTAAGGTAGAGAATTTATTGACCAAGTGTACTTAATTTATCAACCAGATCCACCTCCCTTTTTTCAAGAGGTGAACTATGTCAGGTAGGTAACCCTTGCAATAATTCTTTTTTGAAAATTTAGTCCCTCAATTCTACTGTTTCCAGTTTTGTAAGCATGTTTATTGACAGTCCAGTGATCACAGCTTCAAAACAGAATCTGGTTAGTTCAAAAGGAAAAATGTGATTCATGTTAAATCCTGGTAAAATGAATGAATTCTCTTACAAGCCATGTAGCCCACGAAAGTTACAGGAGTGTGTTGCCCTAGCCAACAAGGTCTCTGAATGTAGCGAGGGAATATTTAATGCTGCCACCTAGCGACAGTATTGATTTGAATGGTGCTAATGGTAATACTGTACATATTGGAGCCATGTAACCTTTCATGTGGATGTTGTCTCATATTCAGGATTCAAACAGATATGACAAAACATACTTTTCTGTGATGTCTGGAAGTTTAAAGTACAAACATAAGAACATTCAGAAAAAGATGTTTGCACTAGTCAGATCAGTTTAATTGCATGCATTAAGGTAATTACTGGTTTTATATTTATCACCCACTCTTGCTCCTTGTGTGAAACTCTAAGGAGGCTTAGGTTTCACATCCATGTAGGGGTGCTGACATCAGGTAATCCGTGTAACAATTCAAGCAATTATTTTAATTTTTGGTGGCGTGACCTTTGCCTCCGAGATGAACCAGAAGACTAACAGCAAAGCACTCGAGTCATTCCCACATGAGAGGAATACATGATAAGGTATAGTATTTACCTAAGATTTCAGTTGCGTAGCCATGTGATACTAGAATAACTTGTGGAACATACACAATAAATTACTTATTCTTGTTATACATATTTTTTAATCACTAAACCTGTTAATTCATTCTCAAATCTTAAAGTAGTGATAACAGTAGAAAGACCAATAGCCAGGGTATGGTGCTGTAATGTCACACTTCCAGTTATCTTTCCTCTGATGCCATGTGTTTCACTAAGGTGCTTATCCACTTCTCTAACTTCCTTAGTTCTTGCTGGCTATCAGTCTTGTACTGCAGTAACTGAAATGAAAAAGTAAGTGTTCTTTTAATAATCTGTATTCTATGATGGTGCTTACCACTGACTGGTTCCCTTGGTGCATATCAACACCAACTGGGTAGATAGGAAGGCAATGGGGGATATGCTCATGATATATTGTGTTGGTGGGCGCCTGCTTGAAGGAACTGAGGCCTTCTAGAGAGGGGAAAATGCATGTGTTTGGGTAGAGGGTGGTCCAGGTGATAATTGTAATATTGGTGTAGGACTGAGACTAGTGGAAGTGATAGAGGTTAGATATTTTGGAAAAGTATTTGTACACTTTAAATATGGGAGCATGGAAGGAAAAAGAGAGAGAGAGAAGTGCAAGATGGAGTTTACAATAGGGGGTACGAGAGTGAAATGGAGGGACTGGGAATGACAAGCAGATCACCAGTCAAGTGGGTGAACAGAATGGAGGAGTACACGAGGGAAAGATTTGTAAATGGAAGGGGAGGACTTGACCAACCAAGGAGGGGGAACTGGAGATGCTTTTGCTGTGGCCATCCCCTTGGTGGGGGGAGTAAACCGTCGGAGCTATATAATAGACCGATAAAGTCTACGCCACACTTCCTTTTGGTTCCAGCAGTAGTTGGACTAGGGTTATTATGATGAGGTGCGTTTGATGTTTCCTCAAAACAATTAAAGGCAGTTTCAATTACCTTACTTCCATAATTATAACAGTATGTACAGTAGTACTCACTCTACCCTGTATGTTATAGCATTAATCAGACTAAAACAGATGAAAAATGTGAAAAAATATTTCCAGGAGTTACTGGGTATGTTCATCTCTAAAAACATATGTACAGTCAGCAGCATAAGTTCGCTTCATATCCACCTGCATATCTATGAGCTATAGTGATGATGTAACAATTTGCATGCAGAGATGACCAATATACTTCTCATGTTGATAAATTACACGTGTTAGAACAGAAACTGGTTCAGAATGCAACTATCTGGTCATATAGGCATTAGGCTAGGGTTTAGTACAGAAGTGGACCTTACTGTATAATAGATATTTTACTGTCATTACCCACTATTTTGGACCATTCTAAGACACTTTTCTTCTGTGGTTTTTCTTCCTCAAATGCCCCGTTTTCGAGATATGCCCCATTCCCAATACCCATAGAAACATGGGGGGCCCGATGGGAATCGGGGGTTGACGGGTGGGGGTTAGGTTAGGTTAGGTTAGGTGCCCCCATGATAGTACAATATCACTATATACGACGTTAATTAAGGTAGGAAGTGTATTATAAAGGCAGAATAATAGTAAAATGCGTGTTTCCCCCACCCGTCAACCCCCGATTCCCATCGGGCCCCCCATGTTTCTATGGGTATTGGGAATGGGGCATATCTCGAAAACGGGGCATTTGAGGAAGAAAAACCACAGAAGAAAAGTGTCTTAGAATGGTCCAAAATAGTGGGTAATGACAATAAAATATCTATTATACAGTAAGGTCCACTTCTTTACCTTAGGCTATATAGTACATGAAATGAACTCAAATTTATGCTGCCGACTGTACTATACATAAAAATGTTCCTGGAAACTAGAACGGTACGAGAGACTTGTACACTTACCGATATATCATCTGTAACTTTTACTCTAAGGCAACAGTTGCTGTGGTTGTACTTCATTACAAACCGCGTCTGCAATACAAACAAGGGATTATAATCACCTAAAACATATGCAACATCTTTTTATCCATCCATTAATGATTGAAATGGTGACCAAAAAAACTGGCTAACTAGATTTGAACTCTGGGTTAGATAGACAATTTTTTTAGTCCTTTGAATATCACTAATTTGTATTCTTCCCCTTACTATATATACCTTCTTTACCAGGTATGTTCTGCTGTGTGGACCGCCAGCACAAAATATTCCATGCAACAGGCCACCATTATTTTTGTTCATCTGGTACGGTTTCCTGGTTAACTTTGGAGGAATCAAGGTGGTCTAATGTATCATCAAAGGCGTATTACCCCCTTATATTAAGACACGTGTAAAAATTTGAGTGAACACCTATTCATTTATATTTATATTAAAAAAAAAATGGGAATAAGTGTTATTTTTACCTTCATGGGAGCATTGAGGTATACATGCTCTGCTGCCTTGGCGAATTCTTCAAAGGTTTCTATTAACACCATGGTGGACGGAGCTGCTGGGATCTGTCAGTAAAGTAACGTATGTTTCACAATGTTGTAGTAAAGGTTCCACAGTCAGTCTGACACTCCACACAAGTAGTTTGACAATGGTCATCACAACTAGAGGCTAAATCTCGCCCAATGTTACAAAGAAATAGCCAAAGTCTAATATTATAGCCCAACACCTGACGTGTAGCAATACTTTTGGGTTTATTGTTTCATATTGTTTCAACATTTATAAAAAAAATATTATTTAGATATCATATTAACATTGGCATGCATCAATTACTTTCATTTGGATTAAATTAGTTGATAAAATTAAAATAAATATTCACATTGCGCGATAAAACCTCGAATCTGGCACCACTGTATTCCTTGTTTACAACTGCAGAGCTATTTCGGCTCTTTAGTGTTCTTGTTTCGGATATATATATATGGGGAAATGGCCAATCTATATCAACACTTCCATACCATCATATCTTTAATTGCTCAAAACTCAAATTAGATAGATGTCTGCCAGCTTCATTAAAAATTACGAAGTTTTACTTTTACTACTGCATAAGTTATTAGCAAATGGGCAATGGGTGTGAAGGGACTGTCCATCCATCTATCCTTATTAGTATCCTCATTCTACTGGAAAACAAGCCCCAACCCCTAAACCCTTGGTTGAAAACACACACAAATAAATAGATAGGCAATCGTATTTGCTGATTCCAGCTGAGGTTGGGTTCGTAGCCTATGCTGTAAATCATAAATGCTGTATACATAGTATCAGTTAAGGTTCTCCAAATCACTGAGAAGCTAATTATGAAGGTGAAATTGAGTAGGCCTATATTTTTGTAATATTGCTTATGGAGAATATCATGGCTGGAAGCATATTGCAATGTGGAGGAAGGTATATATAGACCTATATATAGCCCATAAGTTTCTACAGTATTAATACAGCAAAATGCCATTCTAGCAATTAAAGGAAGCAAGAGGAATAGTGGGATAAGGAAGAAAAGGCCGGGGAATGGGAAAGGATCGAGGGAGCGTACATAATTATGTGTGAAAGGGAAAATCGGTGGAGGAAATACCAATATGAAGATTGGGAAGGATGTGAGGATTCTGGGGGAAAATAATTGGTGTTCTGTGGACTGAGATTAATGTGTTGAGGCGAGGACTGCAGACTGGATTGGTAGACCTGCCAGAGATTGATGGAGAGGACTCGGATTTGTGGGAACTGGTGGGGGAATGCAATTTAAGGGAAATTATGGAAACTAGAAACTCGCGAAGGGGAAGGGTTGTGGTGGGTGATTGTACGGTCAAACTTAAAGGGGAATGGGAGATCTGCTCGTTCTGACTGACCTGAGAAGTGGTGGAAATTGGAATAGATCGAGGGATTGTTGGGGATTGTATGGAGAAATTGGAAGGATGGGAGATCTGAGAAGTGGTGGAGTGGAGGGGTTGTGGGGACTGTTTATGGGTAAATGGAGGTGGATTCTGGTGAAAACCTGCATGAGGAGTAGTGGATGGGAGGGTTGTGGGGTCAGCTGTGATGGAGTGAAAGGAGACACTTTAATTAATGAGTGGTGGAGTTGTGGAGACTAGCTGGTGAAAGAGTAGAGTAGGAGGCCTTGAAAAGTGGAAGCTGTGGTTGTGTGGAGAGTGGTTGATCAAAGAGTGGAGGCCTTGAAAAGTGGATACAGCTAGGGGTTGTGGGGAACTGTTGAAGGAATGGAGGGCGCGAGACTGCTGCAATCGCAGCTGCATGGAGAAGACTTTAGTAGTAGAGGCCACTGGAGGGGGACGACAGCTGTAGTGAGGTCATGAGGGAAACCCGAGAAAATGGTGTAGGCCTACGTCTTGGGAAATGGATGTAGGGACTGGCAAGGCTAGGGAGATATTGGATTAATAATTGTTGGGGGGAGATCTGCTGGAAGGAAGGAGGAGTAGAAGAGTAAGATTGTGTGTGGGAGTGGGAGGGTCCTAGGTAGGTTGGTGGGTGGGTGGAGGCAAGGTACAGACCACAGACCCAGGGAGTAGGGAAGGTAGGGCTGCCTGGAGTAGTAGTGGCAGTGTTCCCAGTTGGGATACGAAAGTATTAAGAAGGTACTTGTACAAGGTACTTGTTCTTGGTCTTGGTCTACTGTTATACTGTAGAAGCAAGAGCACCGTATCCATACAACGAAGGACAGAACCAGACTGAATGCACTGCCTAAAATGGATTCATCACATCGCCTCAGTGAGGCTGAGTTATTAGTGTGAGAGTTCAAGGGTTCGATGTTTCATACCTAGTTGAAATGGTACAGACTTTCAGACTCCAACTCTCTGAAGTATTCATCTACTGACCACGGGACTTCTTCACCAGTCCCCTTGTTTAAGTGAACAGTGATTGGTGATATTATATTTGTAGCCTATATATTTAATTTCATAGTGTCTTGTTTATGTTGTTTTGTTAGTTGAGTGTAGCCATTACAGTACTATTTAGTACTATATTAAATGCGTTTTTATTAAAATCTGGAATGGATACTTTTTGGTCCGAAATGATACGCTTTTGAAAATTTGGGGCTACATTCTAGTTTTACCAACTGGGAAGTGGGAACACTGAGTAGTGGAGGCAGGAGGGAAGGGAAGGGAAGGGAAGGGGCCTGGGGATGGGACCGTGGGGCCCGGGGGAGGATAGTAGTAGTGGTAGTAGTGAGTGAGAGTATAGGCGTCACAACAACAAGGCACACGAGTCAAGTCAACACCACACCAAACACATTACAATTATTATTCTACACAATACACACTGGCCTAACTAGGGAGTGTGTGTATAAGCGTGTATGTGTATGTGTGTGTGTGTACAGAAGAAAGAAGGACTACACACACACACACAGGCAGGCTTGGGGGTTAAAGAGAGTCAGTCATGTTTGTCACCTTCGTCTCCTGACCTCCCCTTCTTCTTTACCATCCTCGTGAGTAAATAAATATTACATATAATACTGTAAAAAATAACCATATAACTAATTGGCAGTGTTTTTAAGGAGGTTGTACTTGAATCTAATAAGAAAATAGGGTAGAAGTAAATGGAGTAGTGTTGGCATAGTGTGCATTTTGTATGTGTAATTAGAATTCTCGTGTTTAAGATGTTTGTTATAGC
Organism: Petrolisthes cinctipes; assembly: GCA_033782935.1. Taxonomy (NCBI): domain Eukaryota; kingdom Metazoa; phylum Arthropoda; class Malacostraca; order Decapoda; family Porcellanidae; genus Petrolisthes; species Petrolisthes cinctipes. Next base: position 59,178 of record JAWQEG010002719.1, read on the forward strand.
TGTAGGTGATTTTTTTTTTTGTGTATGTGTGTTGTAGGCCATTGCTGTATTGTTGGTATGATTTATTTGGTGTATTGTTGGTATGTTTTATTTGCTATGGGTTTTCAGAGCTTGAGGGGCAAGTTCAGTGTTGGTAAATCTGGAGCATCTGATTCCTCCAAACTATAGTCCAAGCAACAGGCCACCATTATTTTTGTTAATCTGGTCCTCCTGTTTCCTGGCATATTTTGGAGGAATCAAGACACTCTAATGAACCAAGTGTAGACAATCCCATTGAGTTTGCTTTTACTTGGTTGATGTATGTGGTGGTGTTTTGTGCATGTGTGTGGTTTTTTTCTTTTACTGTATATTTCTTGGTTGTGATGCTTATTTAAGTTAGGTCTTTACATTCCAAAGCAAAAAATATTTGCAGATTGCTTTTTTTTTAATGTTTGGTGTTGATTTAAGTGTGAAATCTTTGAAATTTGATAAGAATTTCACTTTGAAGTGAGTAGGGAACAGTAATGAATAGCTGCAAATATATTTTTTCATAATATTCACTTTATGCTATTAAATCTAGCTAATATTTCCACATGGTAGGTTTTTCTGACTTTTTATTACTGTGATTTGAGGGATTTTGACCTTAATTTAAATGGGAGATGCATGGGAATTTGGAGTTTTTGGATGGGTGAGAATGGCAAAACAAAGCATTGTCAAAGAAGGTGAAAATGAAAATCAATGAAGCCAGAAAAACACATTAGTTACCTCTTTGCACATCGTGTTGCCACAAAAACCAATTGACCTAACCAATCCTTGTCCTAAGCTTCCTCTTGAACCTAACCTTAGTATTCACTGGACCTGACCTATACCCTGTTCACTTACAGTTGCCCTTTGATGGGACTGGCAAACAGAGATAAAAAATAATAATAATAATGGGCCTGTATGGCAGTTGTTGATTGGCTAATGGTAACTTAGGCTATGGCTGTAAATTATACCCACTTAGCTAAATATTTCCTCATATTTTATTTTCAGCTTAACTGTTACACAAGGGGCGCATTTATCGGACTATGCATTAATTTTAGAACTAAAACACAATTCCCAAAATATGTACGGTGAAACTAAAATATTAATATACTTTGTATTGTACAAGTGTAAGTCTGAATATGGATTTGAAAAGTTTATACAATACCACTGTTTACATATCCCAGTTGTTTATTCAGTATGTGTCTGTATTTGTACTAAACACTCAGCAATCAATTCATTTCGTTGTCATGATACTGTAATGTACTGAACGGTACGGTACTTTGTTACTGTTAACTTTAAAGCACTTTTGTAGTTCATGATGCTTTTCTTGTTTTGTCTCCAGGAAGCCACTGGCATTTATTTCTGGTTTGTGATGTTTGTTGCTTGCAGGTTTCAGTCTTTGGTGTGTGGAATAGATAATACCAGTATGCAATGGAAAGACTATGCTTGATGTAATACAATGCTAATGGTTCAGAAGTATCTCAACTGACCTTTAATTAATGCAGGAACTTTATTTATGAACTTGTTTTTTCTGCAGTATGTACTTCACCACATGCACATGAAAGCTGATCTACCTAATCTCATAAAGAGAAAGCTTTAAGAAGGTTAGCAATGTACTTGGTGCCTTGTGTGGCTTCAGAGGTAGAAGTTTGTGAGGAAGGAATTTATTTGTTAGGGAAGGTGCATACAGTACATTGCTCAAATCTTGGCATTTGAAAATGTAAGAAGTCAGGGTATGCATCTACACTTATAAAGATACAGATTATGTATCAACTGTCAGTGAATAAATGCTTTAACTTTTTTAAGAATTCATGAACAGTATTTTACTATCAACCTTTTACTGGGAGAACTACCATAGTATCAATATGGTGTGCCTAACACATTTTCTGCTTTCTCCATGGGTAACTGCCGGGTATAAGTACTTCTAATTTCACTTTCCCATCTCTCTGTTCATGTGAGTGTGGGTTGCCAGGTTATACTTGATCACACACATACACAGAGGCATAAATTGTATTTATTTATAATCTCTTTTGGCAGACGTTGATGTTATGGGTTTCGACCTGACACGGTTCCAGGGGGAAGTGGATGAGGAGCTCCTTTGCCCCATCTGCTCTGAGGTGCTCGAGGACCCACTGCAGGTGAGACACTTTAATCAATGCTGATCTGATATTGCTAGTATTGAGAAATGCTGCACTGTACTCTTTGAAGATCCTTTTGTTGCAAGTCTGTACATTTCACCTCTTTACTTAAGACCTTTTCTTCTCCTGTCTTTGAGATTTGTAGTTCCTTTCTCTTTAACTTCACTGTATTTTCCTTTTGATTCATCAATATTTCATTGTATAGTAGCTACAGGGATTCAAGAACGTGTTGAATGGAAAATGATCATCATAATTATAGTGGTGTGTTATACATACTACTCAACAGTTGTAAAGTGCAATTTAACCAAAACTGGAAGTTTATATTTCATCTTTGGATTAAACAGATTAAATGGCTGTGACACTATGCATGATAATATCCTCATGACTTTGTAGGGAGAGTGAATTTGTAGGTATAGTTGTGATCCAAAATTTGTATCCATGTCTTGTTGAAGTTTCATTTCGTTTGACACTTCACTTAGCAACTTCCAGATTTTACTGTTTTATTATTCTCAGAAATCGACTGGTGCCAATTCAAACCATTTGAAGCAAACCTGGATACATATTTTGGATTGTGACTGTACCTGATGTGAGTATTGATTGGATTGAAAAAGATCACTCTAACATTCCCCTTCCTTTCATCAGGCCCCATCTTGTGAACATGCTTTCTGCAGTGGGTGCATCAATGAGTGGTTGTCCCGCCAACAGACTTGCCCCGTCGACCGTCAACCCATCACTTCCTCCCAGCTCAAATCTGTACCTCGAATATTACGCAGCCTCCTTTCCAAGTGAGTGGTATTTGCTCAGCTGACAAGTTCTCAAATTTTGCAAGATCTTAAGATTTTAATTATTAATTGATGTGTGTGACAGTTATGTTGATGCCAGCTATGCTTATCTGTTTACCACGACATCTTTCTGAGTCTACACATGGTTTTTTCAACCCTGAGTGCTATGGTCACTTGCCATTTCTATCATTTGTTCTTAACTTCTTAATTATAACTCCAGATGAAACCTTTCAGCTTTTAAAAAAATTCTTTGCATTTAAAGTGTTTAATTTGCCCAGTTATGCTTGATCATTGTGAGAATGGCGAGAATGAGTTGCTTCTTATCTTGACTGCTGTGTCTTGCCAGGCTATACATTTCATGTGATAACAAGCCACATGGATGTGGGTCGGTGGTGAAGCTGGATGCTCTGGGGTGCCACCTGGAAGAATGTGAGTTCAACCCCAAGCGCCCTGTGCCGTGTGAGCAGGGATGTGGCCTAGTCGTGCCAAAGGATGAGCTAAAGGTTAGTGCCTTGAGGCTTACTTGGTGAAAGAGGCAGCTGTAGGTTACTGGACTTATTATGATGATGTCAATTTAGTTAGTGCTACTGGAAACATACACCATCAAATTAAGAGATTTCAGACATTAACTGAAAGGGTTTGTTCTGTTGTAATTCCATACATAGGGTGACTTTTGACTTGTGGATCACTGTTAAGGCAGTCAATTAGTGAAATACATTATTGGTGAGTGTCTGAAATAGCACATTTGATAGTACCTGTTCTTGTATAGCACCAGGCAGTCACATTGTCAGGGATGTTTTATACAGTAAACTTTGATCTGTTTTCATTACACTGGTTTATTGTATCGGGTTTACTGTACAGTACTGTTTGTGTAAGAACGTTATTTTTATATTCACTTTTTATAAGAGATTTACGTTAAATAATGCACTCCACGGCAGGATCATAACTGCTTAAGAGAGCTACGCAGTCTCATTCAGAGTCAGTCTGGGAAGATAGCAGAGTTGCAGCAGGAGTTGGCTGAAAACAAGTACCAGCTTAATGAACAGAAGCGAGAGATTCAGCTCCTCAAGGTACACACCACGACACAAGGTTCAGAGGTTCTTATTTTTTTGGGTATTGTCTTAAATGGATGCAAGAGGGTGATGGAAGTGTGTCTGATTGGCTAAGGAAACTTCACTAATCTCCTTTAGTGATGCTTCTTTAGTCTAATTTAACTTGAGACATGCAGCCATATTTTAGAACTTTAAAATGGTATGGGAATGTCCGTGCAACCAATCTGTACAGATAGTCATGAATATTTTTGTATTTCATTGTCCTCCCATAAGTTCATAAAAATGGCTGATGATGAAGGTCAAATTTTGGGATAATTATGTAGTGTGTGAACCCTTGCCTACACAGTCTGCAACACTCCACCAAGTAACTAACTGGTACTGCATTTTTATTGTAGAAGAATACAACTTTTAATGCATATTTATTAAACTGGATGTATTAGTGGTTCCAACAATGCACAAAATTAAAGATAACATTGGCAATAAAATAATTTGCTATAGAATTAAGATTTAGTGTTGTGCATGTTTGTAATGTAGCCACTAAATGATTAGGATAATGATTTTGACTGCCGGAACTGCTGTAGAAAAAATTTACTCTTGATTATGATAATGATTTTGACTGATGTAACTGCTCTAGAAAGAATTTACTCTTGAAAAGAATTTTTTTACTGTGACATCAATCATTCAGTATATGTCTGATGATGATATCTAACTCCTTTAGGCATTAGTCTAAGCATGTTATAATAGTTTTCGTTAAACTCTAGGATTGCTTATTACACACAAAACAAGTAGCTAGATGAAGGGTTGTATGGAAACATTGTTTGATGAGGGGCTCATCTATCTATCTATCTATCTATAGCTCCGACGCCTCGTTCCCTCCGGGAACTCCCCCCAAGGGGGTGGCCACGGCAGAAGTGTCTCCAGTTCTCCCTGTTCCAACACTCCCTCCTTACTTGTTCAAGCCCTCCTCTGCCCCTCATGTTTCTCTCCTTTACATACTCTTCCACTCTGTTCTGCCATCTAACCGGAGGTCTGCCTCTCACACCAGGTCCTACAACTTCACTTCCATACACATTCTTTACAAATTCCTCGCCTTGCATTCTCTCCACATGTCCATACCATCTCAATGTATTACGTTTCACTCTCTCAACCACTCCACACTCAATACCAATTGCCTTCTCACTCATACCACATCTCTCATATACACTCTCATTACTTTCTCCATCCCATCTAGTAAGTCCACATGCTCCTCTCAAGTAACTCATTTCCACAGCACCTATTCTAGACTGATGCGCCCTATTCCATGTCCATGTCTCCGACGCATATGTCAGTGTTGGCAGGATTATACTATTTCGTAGTCCCCTTTTCACTTCCATACTCACACTTCTACCCTTCATAATCCTCCCCAGTGATCCTATGACCTGTCTACCCTTCACTGCTCTCTCCCTAATTTCTCCTTCCATACTTCCATGTTTACACATAACTGTACCCAGGTACTTAAACTCCTTCACTTCCTCCATCCTCTCACCCCTCAGAGTTATCTCACACTTCGTCCCAGTTGGTACAGCCACTCTGTAAGGTGTAGCAAAGTCAATCACTTCAGTTTCTGCTCTTTCAAATACCATCACTTTACTTTTACCCACATTCACCTTCAATTTCCTTCGTTTACACACAGACTGAAATTCGTCCACCACTCTCTGTAAATTCCTTTCACTCTCAGCCATCAGCACAGTGTCATCCGCAAACAAACTTGCCACCAGGGACCAATTTGCTTCATTCAACCTCAACTTCACCCCCAGACCATTCACTTTGGCTTTCACCTCTCTCATACAACCATCCATATATATATTGAACAGCCATGGTGACATAACACACCCCTGTCTCAGCCCTACACTAATATTAAAACTCTCACTTAGATCACCCTCTACCCGTACACATGCTTTTGCATCTGCATAAAAAGCCTCAATGCCTTTCAGTAAAGGCCCCCCAACTCCATAAATTCTCAACACCTCTGTCATAGCTTTCCTATCAACTCTATCATATGCCTTCTCCAAGTCCATGAAGGCAGCATACAACTTCTTACCCTTCCCAATATACTTCTCCACTATTGATTTTAATGCAAATATTTGGTCCACACATCCTCTACCCTTTCTGAACCCTCCCTGCTCCTCACTAACTTTATTCCCTGTTACTTCCATCAGTCTCTCAGTCAGAACCTTCCCGTAAACCTTCCCCGGTACACTAAGAAGGCTTATTCCCCTATAGCTACCACACTCATCCTTACTTCCCTTCCCCTTATACAAAGGTACAATTATGGCTCTCCTCCAATCCTCTGGCACCTCTCCCTGCCTCCAGGCCAATGTACATATAAGCAACATCCACTCCACCACTACCTCCCCCCCACACTTTAACATTTCAGCAGTTATCCCATCCACCCCTGGTGCCTTTCCCATCTTCAACTTTCCTATTGCTTTCCTAACCTCTTCCCTTCCTAAATCTCCCTGTACACCCTGTCGTCTACCACCTGCCTCCATCCCCATGCATGTCACCACCGCCTCCCCTCCCGTCCCCCCATTCATCAGACCATCAAAATGCCTCTTCCACACTTCTTTCACTTCCTCACTTCTACTCACAGTAACTCCATCCTCTCTCTTCATTCTCACACTACCAGACTTTCCTTCTCCTCTTTCTCTTTTAACCTCCTTCCAGAATAATTTCTTGTTCTCTTTAAACTTTTCACTCAGCTTCATACCAAACTCCTCATCCACTCTCCTTTTACTCTCACTCACCATCATTTTCACTTGTCTCTTACACACATTATATTCTCTTTTCCATCTCTCTCTCACTTCTTCCGGCACATTCCTCTGTAGTGTTCTCCGATATGCCTTCCTCTTATCCTCTACAGCATCTTTCACTTCTTCTGTCCACCAAGCACTCCCTTTCTTGCCCCTCTTCTGTGACTTATATCCTACTACCTCTGCTGCTGTCCTTAATACTCTCATCTTAAACATTTCATACACCGCATTCACTCCCACTCCCTCCCCTATCCCCATCCTTACATCCCCCAGCACCTCACCCACCCTCCTCTTATATTCCTCCCTATACTCTTCTACATCTAATTTCCCACTAGCCACCACCCTCTTATTCCTCACCCCTTCATCCCTCCTACTATACTCCCACTTAACCCTAACCTTCATCCTCACCAACACCGCAAAATGGTCGGAGCAATGGACCATTCCTCTCACTACTTTTGCGTCATACACATCCTTCCTCAACCTTTCATCCACTGCCACATAATCAATCAAACTCTTCTGCTCTCCTCTCTCATCCCTTCTCTTCCATGTATACCTGTGGATCATCTTGTGCTGAAAGAAGGTGTTCGCCAAGAACAACCCCCTCTCAGCACAGACATCCACCAGATATTCACCATTCTCATTTGTTCCTTCTACACCCCATTTACCCACAATATTCCCCACTTCCTCACCTCCCACCTTTCCATTCATGTCTCCCATCATCACTATTCTCCTTCCATTATCAATTCCTCTCAGACATGCATTCAGCTCTTCCCAAAACACTCTCATCTTCTCTCTCCCTGTCTTACTCTTTTCATTCACTGGTGCATAAGCACACACCCAAGCATACTTCACCAAGCCAATCTTTCCAGTCATCCATACAATCCTCGATCCATTCCACCCATGTCCATCCACTCCCTTCCACACCCACGGAGACACCAACAGCGCACACCCTTCCTTCCCTCTTCCTTTACTCTTTTCATTCATGCCCGTCCATACTACTCCTCCCTCCATTCCCTCCCACAGTCCACTCTCCCTTCCTTCCTGACACTCAACCACTCCACATCCTTTCACGTGTGTCTCCGTCACTCCCATCACATCCACTCTTCCTTTCTTAAAACATTCTACAATCTCTCGCCTCTTGGTCCCATCCGTCATTCCATTCACATTCATAGCTACCACTCTCATACAATCCCTCTTCCCTACTCCCTCTACAGGGCAACCCGGAGACCCTCCCCCGCCAGTAGCCATATCTGTCCACTCCCCCATTGGGGGGCCACTGATGGCTGGCAAGGCCAATGCAGTGCTCATTCCCGGAGGGACACGGGCCGTCGGCATTGTCAAAAGCTAAAAACAAGGTCATAAATTTAAAAGAAATTATCACAAAATATAAAAACATGCAGTCACAGAAATTAAAATCTTAAAAACACTAAAATACAATAAAAATACAATAAAAACCTTAAAACCTATATGTGGGGGAAGCTAGGTCTCACCCCCACACCGCCTTCCCCTTTGGCTCCACCTCCTGAATGGATAAAAACTAGATAAAAAAAGGAGGTGTACCCCCGAGGTCACCGCTTGGAGGCGGGGTAAGGCTCATATTAGTGATAATTTTGCATACACCATTCGTGAAGAAACTGTAGACTATGCTGTCACTAAAGCCATGTGCTCCTCAGATTCTGTTCCCATATTTTTGAGTGTGGTTCCTGACCCTCTGCATTCCTCACCATCAGGACTTCATGAGGGCGATGCGCATCAGTAATCCCCAGATGAGGGCCATAGCAGACCAGATGGAGCAAGATGAGGTAGTGCGATGGGCCTCCTGCCTCTCACGTGCTCGGGTTACCCGGTGGGGGGGCATGATCTCTACACCTGATGCCATGCTCCAGGTGTGTATGTGTGTGTGTGTGCATGTGTGTCATTACCTAGTTGTAACATGCAGGTAATGAACTATGTTTCTGTTGCCTGTCTCCATATCTGTTGTTATCTAGTTTAATAAAGATATTGAAGCTCTCAGTACTCACTACCTCTTCCAAACCATTCCAGATATCTGTTGCTCTACAGTATATGGAAAACTATATTTTTTGATATGCAATCATGCAATGAAAATATTTACAGGTACTGTTTACTTCTAGGAAGAGCTTCCATTGTGTGACGTGCAAGATATGGTATAACCACGTGATTTTGAATTTTTTTTTTTTTTTCACCCAAAATCAGCAAATATCAGAAAACTATAACTAATGGCAGTTAATTGTACAGTATACAATATATAATATTTTGTACACTGTACAGCATCCAGTAATCTCAAATTTCCCTTGCATTTTTCACACACAAACTCAAGTACAAAAACCTTTCATGTTTCAAATTAACATTCGGTCCAAAATCAAAACTAATTCTCAAACCTAACAGAGATAAAAGTGTACAATAATTGCAACTCAAGTGACATGGCTTTGATATTCATTCCTTTGATTTTAAATCATATTAATTGGTAAGAACTAAGAACATTACACTGTGAATGTACCTCATAGTGCTGTACCGGTATATAAACCTTACTAAGATGCCCTAGTCTGGCCAGGCTGTGATCAGACGAGCACTGAGTGAGTCTGGCTGTCCCCCGCACATCATTGACCAGTTGATGGAGAATGCACATGAACGCCGCTGGCCCCCTGGACTGTCCACACTTGAGACCAGACAGGTGTGTCAATCTTCCTTTGTTAGTTCAAGGTTTGTCTTGTGATAAAGGAAGTCATAGGACACTTCTGATTCTCATGTGAACTAGGCCAGTCCCGGATGATGGATGAAATACAAGTAATCATGCTTATGTGATACAGTAAACCCTTATTAGCCTATGCACAGCTTTTGCATATACAGTGTTCCTTGTCCAAACTCTGTTCATGTATAGTACCTCCCTCAGTACACACAGGCTGTTATCTCAATCAGACTGAAAAACCTTACAATATGTCCTTGGAAGTTGTGTGTTTATACCACTACTATCCTGCATTCTATAAGGTTAAAACAACCTTAAATAGGGATTGATTTCACATGATGCATTTCAAAGACATTTCAGTCTCAAGAAGTGTGTCCTATACTAGTTAAAAGTTTGGACCTCTTTATACATGGATTCAATATACACAGTACATTTAAAGGTACATTATTTTCATTTATAATGAGCATATACTATAACTGCTTTACCTAATGCTTTACAGATGAATCGGCGTCACTATGAAAGCTACATCTGTAAGAGGGTGCCAGGGAAGCAGGCAGTGGTTGTGATGGCGTGTGACAACAGACACATGAATGATGACATGCTGCTCGACCCAGGCTTGGTTATGATCTTCGCACATGGTATTGAATGAGTAGACATTAAGATATTGTGTTTGAGATACTGGGTGTAAATTGAGAATTGGATGAATGGATTGATGTATATTGGACTCAGTACTGATGCTGAATGTTTTTACTGTTAACGGTTTGTGAGTTTGGATGTGTGTGTCTTTCTTATTTCTTAAGGGATATAAGGTCATTTTGAGTAGTACAATGTGTGAATCATGTAATTGACTGTGTTTTAAAGCAAACTATGAATGAAGTGCAATGGAAGCATCTGTTGATAAATGAATGATGAATGAAATGGTGAAGTTGAGATATGAATGAAATATTTTTCACCATATTTCAAAGTGATACATTATTGGTAATAATTATAAAAGGCTTACACTGTATGTATAGCTGTGGATTTATCAGTGTAGGCTATTATTGCAGTATCAGATGGCAGAATGGAGGATCATGTAGTAAGGGCTGAAGAGCTTTGAAGACCAATGTAGTCTGTTCAAGTTTGTGTGTCCAATTATCATACAGTACAATAAAGGTGGTTTTCTGGGTTGCAAGCAAAATAAGCTTGGCAATGTTGATGTCCAGTTTGTTGACTTCATCTATGGAACCATCTTACTTGCTGCTGCTGCTGTTATGTCCTCACCTGTAACTTTTCTTTCATACTCTCCTATGTCAGAATTGAATATGTAACACTTCAGCCAATTTCAATCAAAAACGTCCTGAAAGTCTTGTGGTATCCCTATCTGTTTACAGTTGGTGCAGTTATTGTTGCTACAGAGGGAGTGGGTATGAGAAGGAGAATAGAGAGAGGGTGCATTCCTTTCAGAAATAATTGTACTTCTTTCAAGAGCTAAAGATGCCATACGGTTCCTGGCAAACTTTTCCCTATGACTGTATATTAGAGTGGTCCAAGGCTATATCAGGTGCTATATATTCCCATCTCCCTAGCCACAGCTGTGCATGAGTTAACTATGGTTTTTCCACACTAACTTGACTCTTAAGCCCTATCATATAGGGTACCTAAGTTGGGTTGTACACTGTTTCTCTCTTTCCTAGCTGCTTGGTACAGTATATAAATGTTTTCAGTTAACCATTTGGCTTGTATGGCCCTTAATGAGCTCTGACCCTGTTTTGGCTAACTGATTAATAGATGGTCAGAGGTAACCAGTTGGCTAGAAGAGGGGTTGGGCTTATGGAACCAGTTAGTGTGGAAATATTATGATGTAGCCCAGTATGTTTGATTGAATAGTCAGCAACCCAGAGAAGTGAGGAATGATGTGAGGGATTAATAACTGATTCAGTTTCCTCATGTTAATATTGTAAAGTTCTATCAAGTACTGCTTTTACAAGTATGCTTTGTATGTACACTTTTGGAATGTGGCATTAATTTTTTTGGGCATTTTCATTTATTTTGAAATTATGGAAATGAGAAAAGTGAAAAAAAATATGTGTAGTTTTGGTATATTGGTTTATACCGCCAACATGATTTGTATTTGAACATCTATATACTGTACATGGGAAAAAAGAGTTATTTATGATACAAGAATATATAAAATAACATGTCTAGTGTAACAATTTATACTGCATTCATATATGAGAAAGGCTCACATGGACTGATAGTACAGTAACAACTAATGTGTGGAGTTTTCTGTAGATATCCATTGTATATGAAGTGTTCCAAAAACATTAATTAAGAATCAGTGCAGAGGAATGCTAGAGGGGTAAGGTATTGTTAGTATGTGGGATTGCTGTTACTTCATCCGAACTGTGTCACAAAACAGGCTGCCTGCTCTTTGGTGTCCTGTTTTTTGGCCAAGGTGGAAGGATTCATTAACCTCCAAAGTATCATCAACATTTTACCCCTACTGAAGTAGAAGATGTAAACAAATGGTGACACCCCCAGAAGTCAATATGGGCGTTTTGAGTCTGAAGCTACTTTTTAGCGTTCAGCTTAAACTTTTGTTATTGAAACATTATATTTTATATTTCAGAAAAATTTAGTGATCTTTGATCTTCAGATGGAATATCAAGTACCTTTATTATAATAATACACTTAATGTCATCAGTGCTTTTTTTATTTACTGGATACAGTCAATTACTTACATTGGAAACTCTCACATTGCCTGTTTACTGGTGTGGTAGCTTCTTACTTTCCTTTATTAATACTATGTCAAATATCACCAATTTACCAGTAGGAATACTGATCTGTGTTGGGAGATAATATGAAATAGAAGTACATTACCGGTATTATATTCACTACTGATGAAGAATATTATTACTAGAAATACTGATAATCACAGTATGTCTTATGGGCTTTTGATTTTCTGCCATTCAAGTGCAGCTGAAAGAGAAATGTGTGTGTGTGAATGGATCATACTGATGTTAATGAAACCTCTCTTTCAATACAGCAGTGGGGGAGTTTATTTAAATGCCACCTCCAAAGTTAGGATTGGGGACGAGATGAGAGAGTCGACCCGTTCCGCTTCCTAGACCTGTGTCCACATGCCCATAATAACTGCTGGATCTTGGATGTAAATTGTGTGAGTGACTAGCAGAGCATGTGTACGGGCTGCAAAATGTACTACAACTTCCTCTTGGACATTTTCACTGCTCAGCCGGCAGCACTGAGTTTTGCTGGGCCTGAGTAGATGCAAGGCAGATGTCAAAACCAGTTAAGGAGTTATCGCTTGCCAGCAAATAGGAAGGTTACTGATTCTTGCAAAGTACTGGTAATCTATGGTGTAGATCTACTCTAATACTGAGGTACCACTAGCCTGATTCCCAGGATAGTTTAAAGGAATCGGTAGCCCTCCTACTTTCTGCTATGGAGAACCAATTAATTACTAACAACTATGTACCGTAAGTAGTATAAATGCCCCTTTGGTCCCAAGTCAGGTATTCTCAGCTTTTCAACTGTCCCTCCCTTCCTTGTTATTCCTTCATTGTTTGCTATCCTTAATTATTCTCTATCTCCTTTGGTGTGTGGACATGACCATAACTGTTGTGCTGTCATTATTGTTTTGTTTCCAATTATTTGACATTCACCACACTGACTGTGAAACTCTCACAGTTGAACCTCCACACTAGGCATTGTGATCATAAGTGCTGTGATGTTATTAATTGTAGTTTAATGAATCCATAGGCATGAGAAGGATACCATAATTTTCTAAGCATCCTGGGGAGGTTCATTCTTCTAACTTCCTGGGAGGGATGACAAGTTCCTCTAGATAATCTTCAAGTTCATGCAGTCATTATTTATTTCCATTTTTTCCACCATAGGATTTATTTTTATCTGGTTTATTACAAGAAATATAGCATAAAGTAATAATTGTTAATTGTATGAATGACGTTAATAAATGTGCTTACTTTCAGCCTCATATGAAGCCTAGTTCTTGAAAATGACGAGTGCATGACGTAGTTGTGTTTTATCAATGATATGTAATGCAGAATTAACATGGAAGATAAAATCTGGGGAGATTCTACCTCTTTTGTAAGATGTTGCCACTAGGGTAGAAAGTGGTTACTTCCAAACTAACGAGGAATACTCTTCCTTGATATGCTGGTAGTTATGGTACTCTGTTTTTTTTTACATAATTCAGCATTAGCCTTAACTTCCAGTGTGTGAACATCTTACTTTATGACAGTATAAAATAGCTTTCGGAAAATTGTGTACTTTATTTAAGTCTCCATGTTCATTGTCCCATCTGATCAGTAAATTTACTTTATTTTCAAAAGCAGGGAATTGTTTACTGTATAATATTTAGTTTCTTATTTGCACTTCTCTCCTCAGACACCAGGTGTATAGCCTGGCTCATTGCACAGTAAGACGGTAGGAAACTTTCACTGGTAGATAGTATTTGTTTATATATACAGTCATTTTGATTAATGAAGCATTATTGTTTTGATCATAATGTGCCTCTGGTCCATGACCATCTTCTTCCACGAGGTTTTTTGCATTTGGCCTCTATGATCTATTCAACATGTTCTAGATTCAACTGACATTTACCTCATAATTGCAAATAATGTACACTTTAATCCACTTTTTATTTTTCATTTTTTCAGTCCTTACCTCCTGAAGTATAATTGGTATCCCTTAATTTCTATAGAGTGGTGGATGTTTGATGCAAGAAACATTCTTGTCAGTATTTAGACAGATTTGACCTCTAATTTTCTGTTTTCAAAACAGAGATGTAATCCCACACATTAATCTGGGGTACAGTTCCAGCTCAGGTGGAAGAAGCTTTATTCTTTCTCAAAATTACTAGGGGCATAAATCAGCATTGAGAATAGTAGTGGTGAATAAATACTGGTTGCTGGTCACTGTGTACTAGAGGGATTTGAGTATGTTCCACCCAGGTTGTGCCATGAATTCATATGTAACACCATACTGGACCTTCTTTACTTGTCCTAAAAGTGTTGCATACTAAGCAGTTTGTCCTGTACATGTATCAATTCACTGTAATGCCATGGATGCCATTCTGTTCGTGTACAAGCTGCATTTTAACCTCTGCTATCTGGACAGACGTGTCCTTGCAGAGGACCTCCTAACAGTTTATACCCACCAGCGTAGTTTGGTGGAAAATTTTGTACTGTATTCTTTGATAGCATATTTGTTAATGTTTTGATAATGTTCAATGCAGAGTTTATGATGTGTCATGGATGGAGAGCTCATTGGCTGTACAGAGTTGCTGGAGCTATTAATTGTAAATATTTCTAAGATGAATGTGAAGTTACTAATTCTTAAAAAGATGCTGATTGCATTTTTGTGATATAGATTTACAAGAAATTTACTTGAAAGATTCTGATCTCAGGCACTTGTGTCAAGTGCTCAGTAGAGACATAATATTTTGTACAAGAATCTCATCTGAAGTAATGCCAGGAGTAGTTAAGCTGTCTCAGAAGCTTCAACCTATTTTCTTTTATATCAAGCTTTGGTAGGTAGAGATAGCCTTCTCTCGGCCATATTTTTAAACATTCAGGAGAGCGAAACTGAAGCAAAGTTCGACCATCTGTATATTTGTGTGAAGGATCTTTTTTGGGGATAGGCATAAAATTACTCTGATGTTTAAAAAAATGGTTGAGTGAAGTCAAAGTTGGGTGCAGTTTATCTTTTTCTTTATGCCAGTGATGATGTAATAAAGTTGTACAAAGTTTCAATTGTATCTTAAATATCCCTTCTGCACAATGTTACCAATGACAAGATTACCAGTTCCTTGTAATGAAATTAAACAAACAAGAACTAAGGAGGTGTCAGGAGTGGACTCTTTACTATGAGCAATAAGACTAAAATTTAGCACCATATTAGCCCCCATGACTACTTGTGTTGTGCTGCCAATTTTCTTATACAATCTTGGCACGAAATTCCATATTTAATTAATATGCGCTGGTACTAGTGATTGCAGTTATGAACAGAGCGATTCGGATCAATTTTTTCGGGACCTGAGTTTGTTGATCGTACACTGCTACACGTTATAACAATGGGCTCTGTTGTTGACCGTTTTTGAGTGATTATTACCGCCTCTCTGGTGCCTTCTTGCTTACTATGTTGTTGTGAAGTATCAGGGAGCCTTTTGAAGAAGTTTGGTAAGCTGTTATGTGCTTTTTGGCTACGAATTCATGACATTTTGGCCATGTTTACCACCGTGACTGTGACTGGGTGGGTTCTGATTGCAATGGCGGCTCAAATCTAACTTCATCTTGGCCCGATCATCATTTATTCTCGCCCATCATCCACCCATAACCTCCTGATCACCCTGCTGGGCTTCTTCCTTGGACTCCTCAACTTCCAGCTTCTTCAACTCCCGAGGCTGCATCTTTAATAAGTATGTTTGATGAATTTATTTCTCCCTCATCCTCTCCTTTATTGTGCATCTGTAAGTAGGTTTGATGACTACATTTCTCCCTCATCCTCTCCTTTATTGTGCATCTGTAAATAGGATTGATGACTACATTTCTCTCTCATCCTCTCCTTTATTGTGCATCTGTAAGTAGGTTTGATGACTACATTTCTCCCTCATCCTCTCTTTTATTGTGTGCAATATTGTGTTTTGTTCCCCATACTATGGCTTCAGTGTTATACCTTTATTACTTCCCATGTGTCACCTTAGTCTCTATAATATTGACAATACCCGTTGTGTGTATAATTATGTACCCATGATTTTGTTTTATATGCTCTTGTTTAATTAATTATTATATCCATACGCCTGTTTTCTTTTATCTATTTTTTTTTTGTTTTGTATGTACTGTACCATCTTATAGTGTTAAATATCATCCCTGGTTAGCTACTTATTGCCTGTGGTGATGTAAGAAGCACTTTAAACATAGTATAAGTGGGGTCGTGGCTTCCCATATATTTCCATTGTTTTGAGGCTTACCAACCCGTCCCGAACACACCAGCGAGTGTCGGGCACTGTCGGCGTCTGTGGTGTGGAGACGCTAATCCCCGACACATGTGGCTGCGATTTGTATTTTAGGCCCGGGGCACACTGACCACATGTGGTCGCTCGGTGGCCAGGCAAATTTTTCCGCTTTCAATATTCTAAGTTCACTCAAATTTAAGTAAAAGGAAATACCAATTAAGTGATATTTTTACACGCCCTTGCGAATCCCCTCTTTACTAAAGGAGTTAATAATAAAGAGGTTGAGGTATTTATTTATTGAATACAAATATATCTACCATATTTAAGCAGCAATTATTATATAAAGAGGCAGCGGCTATAGTGGCTGGAGAAAGAGTCTGCCCATAACCAAGATGCCCAACAGAAACGTTGTTATCCCCGGCTGTTTCGTCCTTCCAACGGCACCTTAAATGGTAGCAAAGGTTACATAATTAGGAAACCTAATTTATTATACTTTTTGCTTTTCTTGTAGCATTTACTCATTATGTATCTAACGAATTAGGATTAGTAAGTTGCAGTGCTTATAAAATATAGATAATTAACCGATAGAGTAAAGAAATTTAATTAATGACGGAGACATTCTATTTTGGTTAGGCTATGAAAAAGCTAAAAACAGGACCACAATGATACGTATTTTTCCGGTTCTCTGCCCCCCCCCAAAAAAAAAAAAATAATAATAATAATTAACACGTGGGAGACCAACCCGAGGCAGGGAGGGAGAGAGGCTGCACCGCGCCTTCTTCATCCCTCTCACCCTCCTCCTGGGGCGTCACGAACTTGAAGGTGGCTGCAAACCCCATACCGTCGTATTTGTGGTTACTAATGAAGGTCAGCTGGAAATTGGAGCTCTCGGATTCCACTACCTGTAAAAAAAAAAAAAAAAAAAAAAAAAAAAAAAAAATAATAATAATAATAATCTGGTCGACTCTCTCTCTCTCTCTCTCTCTCTCTCTCTCTCTCTCTCTCTCTCTCTCTCTCTCTCTCTCTCTCTCTCTCTCTCTCTCTCTCTGGTCTTTTCATTTGTTGTATGCCTTTACAACAATAAACTTTAAAAATAAAATCTCTCTCTCTCTCTCTCTCTCTCTCTCTCTCTCTCTCTCTCTCTCATCGTTGTGTTTGTACTACGTTTTTTGTTGTTATTGTTTTAGCTGTCAGTCATGGAAATTAATTAAGGGAACAGGAACATGGAAAGGCTAAATTAATGGTTGGTTGTCTCTCATTCACTCCCCATAAACATAGTACAGTATTAGAAAGGTTTATTTACTACACTACAGGACAGGTTAAATGGTTGGTTGTCTCTCATTCACTCTCCATAAACATAGTACAGTATTAGAAAGGTTTATTTACTACACTATAGGACAGGTTAAATTAGTTGGTTGTCTCATTCACACTCCCTATAATTTTACAGTATTAGAAAGGTTTATTTACTACACTACAGGACACTATTATACCTTGGGGGCGAATCTACCACATCGCCGAGCAAGTACCGAGTGGTCTCCCTCCATGTTGCTGAACTCTATGTAGTCGCTGTCAGTTCGTTCATTACACCTGCAGAGATTCATACACGTGTGTGGTTTTAGAGGGGCTTGCATTTAGAACCATGTAAATATACTGTACAAATAAAGTCAGAGGTATAGCCTACATATAAAGATAAAGAGATATAGAGTTCAAAAGGTATACGTATGAAGTTAATTGACCATAAGGTATAATATATGTATAGTCGTATTCATGCAACATTAAAGAGGTATGTTTCAGAGGCGAAAAAGAAATCTTACTTTTCATATTCATTGCATGCACGAGTGAATTAATTTTGTTTGTGCGTGTGAATGCTTGAGTAATTTATGTGAGTGTGTGTGTAAATGCTTGAGGATAGTTTGTGAATATGTGTGTGTGTAAATGTATGCTTAAGTAGTTTATGAATGTGTGTGTGTGTGTAAAATGCTTGAGGAGTTTATGTGTGTGTGTAAATGCTTGAGTATAATTTATGAATGTGTGTGTGTGTAAATGCTTGAGTATAGTTTATGAATATGTGTGTGTGTGTGTGTGTGTGTGTAAATGCTTGAGTATAGTTTATGAATATGTGTGTGTGTGTGTGTGTGTGTGTGTGTGTGTGAGACTTACGGTGCCACTCCCTCCACATCGAACAAGGTGAAGGTGAGACGAATCCTTTGCTGTGGCTGACCGTGGAAGACATAACGACACACTGTATCTCGGGGGTACTTGCCTGTTGGTGGTGAGGAAGGAGACGACGTAAGTAAGTGGTGGAGAAGGTGGGTGGTGGAACACTAGCTGTTTATATGTCAGTATGTGGATGGGAGAAAGTGGTTTTATATGTGGGTGTTTGGATGGGAGAAGGTGGTTTTATATGTGGGTATGTGGATGGGAGAAGGTGGTTTTATATGCAAGTGTGTGGATGGGAGAAAGTGGTTTTATATGCGGGTGTGTGGATGGGAGAAGGTGGTTTTATATGCGGGTGTGTGGATGGGAGAAGATGGGTGGTGGACGACTTTATATGAGGGTATGTGGATGGGAGAAGATGTTTTTTTATGTGGGTATGTGGATGGGAGAAGATGGGTGGTGGAAGACTGTTTATATGAGGGTATGTGGATGGGAGATGTTTTTTTATGTGGGTATGTGGATGGGAGAAGATGGGTGGTGGAAGACTGTTTATATGAGGGTATGTGGATAGGAGAAGGTGCATGGGTGGTGGAAGACTGTTTATATGCAGGTATTTAAATAGGATTCCCGGGCCTAACCTAAGGAAAGGATGGGAAGATTAACAGAAGGAGAGATATAGAAAGCAAACTGTAAGTGACTGAATAATGCTTCCCAACCGAGAAAATGTGTCAACAAAACCTGTAAATATAGCCTTAATTTCCACAGACAACAATAAGTCCCCCCCTTCCCCTACGACTACGTGTATGGAACTTTATATATTGACAACTGAATGTACAGTCGTCAGGAGAAATTCGTCCCATTCAGCTCAGGGTGAGAGGAGCCTGGTAATCTGCTAACACACTATGAAAGTTGACAAATATGGATTAAATACATAATACTGAAGATCATTAGCCATTTAAATCATACTTTTCAACTCTCATACAGTGTTACCAGATCTCCTTGGTCCTCTCACTCTAGCTGAATGGGACGAAAACTATGGAGCAGAGTAGAGTATTAATGTTGAGTACACTGTATATACCTCCTGGGTTGGGACTGTGTATTTCTCCTTGATGCTGTGTGGTCGAGTTGAAGAGGAACGCACACGAGTTATTCCTCAATTGCTGCCCTGACTTCAACCCAAAGTCTGCAATGAAAGTTTTTTTTTTCTTTTTAGTTATAGGAGTCATACAGAGGTATATAATTATCATGCGAAGGGACTATATCACTTATAAGAGAAGTCATGTGCAAAAGTGATAGTATAGTCTATTCTGAGTGGCCATTAATTCCAGTATACGAATGACAATCCTGTTTTCATTTCACACGCCACTCCCACACAGTACATTCTCTGCATGTAACGTTGACCTTTACTCGCCCCTCTGACGTGACTTATGGTGTGTACAATTTAAGGTAATATTCCTCTGGTGAACTTCAAAACATGGTCCCTGTTGTAGAGTGACTGAAAATATTGATACTACCTTATTCATATGTGTAGGGAGATGTCAAGGGAGAAGTAAGGTGTGGTAACTGATAACTTTGCTTCCAACATCCATATTAGTTCATCAGAAATTGATTGATTACCAGGCAATATAAGAATACTGTATAAATACTACATTTGCTATGGTAACGCACTCCCTTGTAATACCTTTAGTCAAAATTTAGCCTTTTTGGTATCTCGGAACAACGCTTTATGTTTACAAATGAATGTGTTTTTATATATTGCCATGGTGACACATTTTGAGAGAAAGTAACACAGAGGATGTGGGAACTCCTCAAGAAATGATATAGACCTATCAACGTGGGTGTGTAATGATAACCTAAGTCACGCACCGTTGAGGAAGGAGTAGAGAACCCTGTAGCCAGTGACACGGGGGCCTGAAGTAATGCTCCTGAAGATAAGGGTGAGGTGCTCCCCCGAGGACATGATGGGAGGCGGTATACCAGGTCCACAGTATACCCCCAACACCGACCCCTTCAACTCCTGTATCCTTACTGAGTCCATGGAGTCACAGCTGTAGTAAGAGAGAGAGAATGATAGATATCTAGAGAGAGAGAGGGGGGGGGGGGAATGCACGAGAGAGAGAGAGAGAGAGAGAGTGAGTGAGGATTATGGTCTATACACTAATTTGCTTTAGTTTTATGGGGGTAATTCACTTTTGTTACATTGGAGTGCCTTTATTCCTCCAAAGTATGCCAGGAAACAGAACCAGAAAAGCCAAAATAATGGTATTTTCTGGTTAATTTACCAACAAGATATATAGATAATCTCTCCTGAAGACAAGAAAAACACAACAAATATCGAACCTGAAGGGAGATAATAAGTCAGTCACAGCGACCCCCATGCACCTCTCATACATGACTGAGAAGAAGATGGAAACGAATAGCAGAGAAATTTGACGAAAAGTGAGTGAGTGAGGATTTTTTTTTTTTTCCACTTTACGTTTTTACTCGGCGGGGCTTATTGCAATATTCCTGGCCAAGTCCAAGCAGTCGTATTTTAGGTCCATGGCGTTGGTTCTCATGCTGAATAATTTACGGGGTCCGGGAGTGATGTCATGCAGTTTTCGTGGTTGGTTTCTCTGTGTATATTTTCTGATTTTTTTTTTTTTTTTTTTTTTTTTTTTTTTTTTAAGGGGGAAGTACAGACAGCCGGTAGCATAAATTCGCGTCCATCTAATCATCTATTCTAATGTATTTAATATTGCTAATATGACCAGATAGTTGCATTCTGAACCAGTTTTTATTCCAACAACATACGTAATTTATCATATGAGAACTATATCTGGCATCTCTGTATTAAAATTGTATTACAACATCACTATAGCTAGAGAGAGAGAAAGAGAGAGAGAAATGGTGAAATGGGGAGATAAACTTATGGTAAAAGAGGAGTGATTTGAATACGCAGGTGGAAATGCAGCGAACCTATGCTGCCGACTGTACATTGTTGATAAATCGAGAGCAACTGATTCCTCCAACCTATTCCAAGCAACAGGCCAAGCACCATTATTATTATTATTATTGTTTAATCTGGTTTAATCTGTTTCCTGGCATACTCTGAACAAATCATTAAGGCACTCCTATATGTAAAGTCGACAACATAAGTTCGCTTCATTTCCACCGGTGTATGTATTAGCTATAGTGATGTTGTAATACAATTTTAATACAGAGATGCCAGATATAGTTCTCATATGATAAATTACGTATGTTGTTAGAATAAAAACTGGTTCAGAATGCAACTATCTGGTCATATTAGCAACATTATGTACGGTTCATGAGATGGACGCGAATTTATGCTACCGGCTGTACCAACTGTGTATATAATTATTGTCCCCTTAATAACAAGATCCGTGGAAAACGAGAATGCACTTATGGTTATCGTGAATGTGAATCGTTATTACCAATTCTAACACTCGGTAGAAAAATTATTACATACGTCAGAAATCTGTACGATCGAGCTAAAAAAAAAAAAAAAAAAAAAATACACACACACACGCACACAATCTTCCCTTTCCTAGTTTCCATATTACAACTCTTGCCTTTTTCTGTTTCCTCTCTTATATCCTTTTACTAATTTAGACCCCTATGTCCTCTCTCATTGCCTGCCTTAAGGGGGAAGTACAGTGTTGGTAAATCTGGAGCAACTGATTCCTCCAAACTATTCCAAGCAACAGAATACCATTATTTTTGTTCATATATATGGTCCTGTCTCCTAGCATACTTTGGAGGAATCATGGCACTCCAATGTAACAAAAGTGAATTATCCCCTTAATTCCCCATATATCCTCCTGCTTACTTGTTGTTGGAGAGGTTGAGGGGATGGTAGAGATGGAAGTGTGTGAAGGAGAGACGGACCCTGAAGCCCCTAGGAGCCTTAAGGTCCACACGACACTGGCGACGGGCTGGGTATGGGTCAGGGAAGTTTGGGCTTGTGAGACTACCGTTCAGTTTGACCCAACTCTTGCCACTTGCAGGACCTCCAGGGCGGGCCTCCACCACCTCGTTACAACTAATCACTGTTGGTATTATGTAGTATTTATGAGAACGAGTGCTGTGTCAAACAACTCGTGGAATATAATTAATTGTAGTTTGCGTAAGTCACCAAATTGAAGACTTGCTTTTACACATAGGAAAAAATGTATGTATAACAAAATTTATGTATAAGAATCACATGGTTTACTGATTGGTTGTAAATAATAATACACACAGGGATCACAGGGCCTACTGATTGGTTAAACACACACACACACACACACACACACACACACACACACACACACACACACACACACACTCTCTGACCTCTGTCGGGTCAAGACGTGTGATAGGCGCTCCCGCAGCAGCCAAGGTCAGCTGTTGACCAGTATCCTCACATCTCATACTCACCAAGACTCACCAGTCATTTGTGATACATAAGAAAAGAATAGATTGACTCTTAATGCAGCACCACAAGTGACAGTACAGGAATGTATCAATACACCACACACCAACTACATAGACTCCGGCCACGTACTGGTCACCCTCCACCGGACGTTATCAACAGACTCAAGCAGTGCAAGGTATTTCGTAACAGAAGCCGTAGGGGCGGCCGGCACCTACAAAAACGAATACCTGTGATTATTCAAAAAAGAAGAGCACCCAAACCAAAGCCAAATAAACCATACAAACACTTTGAAATCCCACGGCTATGGTATAACCTTCCATCAGTGCTTCTCTCCAATGTGACATCCTTAAACAATAAACTAGATGAAGTGACAACTACAGTGAAATCAGTGAACCCAGACATAGTGGCAATTACAGAAGCATGGCAAGTGGTCCCTGAAACATGTGTCATTGAAAATTATCAATTGTTTCACCAGCTAAGGACAGACCGTAGAGGTGGTGGTTTGGTCATGTTTACCCGTGAGAACCTGTCCCCATCCAGCCTAGGTGTGGAAATCCCCAGGGAGATAGAGGCTTTGTGGGTCAAAATCACACCTCCATGCCATCCTCGCCATACCGCATCTGTCATCGTCTGCCTGGCCTACCATCCACCACGCTCCCCCACCGGCCCACTACTCATTGACCACATCATCACCACTGCTGACACTCTCAAAATCAGATTACCCTCCAGCAAATTGATCGTCTGTGGGGATTTCAATGAACTGGATGTGGGAGATATACTCGACCATCTCAGCTTACGTCAAGTAGTGGATTTCCCCACTCACGGCCAAAACACCCTGGACTTGATATTGACTGATATGGCCGACCTGTACCTTCCACCACAGCCACTCCCTCCCATGGGACGCAGCCCACACACATCTGTACTGTGGTCCCCAACCCCCACCACCTCCCTACCACCTGTATGTACCATCACCACCTATAGACCACTCACTGACTCAGCATTAAGACAATTTGGTCAGTGGGTGACTACATATCCATGGAACGAGGTCACTACACCTGAAGATGTCAACACCAAGTGGGAAAATTATCACTCTTCAGTCATGGAGGCCTACCATCATTTCTTTCCATCAAAAACATCCAAAAAACACCCCTCTGACCTGCCATGGATAACCCCAAGAATAAAACGCCTCCTAGATCTTCGTAACCAGGCGTTTTACACCAACAACCACCAGTACAAACAACTGAGGAACCAGATCATCCGAGAAATTCGTGAGGTAAAGAAGACATATTACCCCACCAAGGTGCACCATCTCCTCCATAACAACTCCAGCCAGTGGTAC
>JAWQEG010002720.1:0-17500 GCA_033782935.1 Petrolisthes cinctipes
GTAGAGTTAAGCCTCCCATACACGCATAGTTTTTAACTGACCGTCCGACTGAACTGAGGGACTGCAGTCCGCTGTGGTGTATATACCCCATGGAGGTAGTACCCACACACTATTCAGTTGTACCTTCTGTCCTAACCTTAGTTATAACACACAGCCAACACCATAACAACATCTCTTCCTTCACAACATTTGAACATGGTGTTTCTCAGCCAGGCTGGGATGCTCACATATATGAAAAAAAAAGCGAAAGAGATTCATCCTTTCTTTTAAGTTACTTAACAGCACATCATAGGCCGTTGTCACACTAATGCGGCTCCGCTTCTGCGGCCTCGCCGTAGCGTCGGAGCCGCATATCCTGTACCATGTCACATTGTGCGGCACGCCACACACGGGTATTAAGCACAATTTGTATTAATATAAGTACATAACAAATTACTATACATAAGGAGTAAGGAACAAAAAGATACATAAGATTTTCTTGGCTTGTCTTGGAAGCTTTGAATAAATAAATGCATGTCAAATATGGTAATTAGTAATTTTAAAAGAGTGTTACCAGAGGAGCGCGGTGTGGTGTGGTTGGCCAGTGTGACCACGTACTTAATACTGTGTGTGCTTTGCCATGATATGCAGCACTATGCGGCGGTGCGGGCGTCGCACCTCGCCGCAACATGCTGCTGCAAGGTGCGATGCGGTGCGGCGACGCCGCAGGGTGTGACACCTCTCATTTGTTTGTATGTGTTATCGCCATTCTGCGGCGGCGCGTCAGCGGCGGAGTCGCACAGTGTGACAATGGCCATAGGCAGCTGCTTTCTTGTTTCTGTCTGAGTAAGTCTACTGTTTTTCACTTTCCTATAAATGGATATTCCCTGTAAATGTCAATAAATTCCCCACAAACACACTATCCTCTCAACACACACACATTTCCTCAGACACAACACCACTTCTATTCCAACACCACCATGGTTGGTGTGGAACTAACGCCACATTTTCAACAAGTGCTTCAGTTCATCCGGTTTCCGTCCTGACTACAGTTCAAAATATCCCCATACACACTCAAACTGGCCTGTAGTTACCGGTCAAACCTGGTTTCGTCAGTTGGACGGTCAGTTAAATCTATGGGTGTATGTGGGGGCTTTAAGCCCCTATATCACACGGGGCATTTCATCGGACTGTTTCACCCAACTTGTCGTATCGTGGGACCTACTTGGCCAACCTCACCTCAGGGTCATTTCGTGGGACCAAACTCACTCCCCAGGTTTAATGAAATGTTACAAAGAGTTGCGCATTTCACCCAACTTACTCCGGAGTCAAAAATATGTCTATACTTTTTCTCTTGATTAAAACTATTGAAAGCAGTTGATAAGTATTGATATGTATACCATTACTTACTGTATATTATAAGAAAATATATGAATGAGAATATATAGTTATGCGATATATTTATTTAAGTCATATGATGCTGATATGATATTTGTGTACAAAGCAATTTAATTTTAAGCAAACATTGGCCCACACACACACTCTTCAAACTTTTCCAGACGACATCAACCAGTAATATTTCATTATGGCACGAGTTATGTGGACCACAGGGATATTGAAACTGTCCTTATCGAAAAAGTGAGGAAGGAGCCAGTGCTATGGGAAACTAGTTGAGCGAATACGTTTGCTTATAGTGATGTTTTCAAGTCCTGCGAACTGATAATGACTGTTTAGTAACTTTAGTTGGTTGAAACAGTCCGGTGAAATGCCCTGTGTGATAGGATAGGATAGGGGCTTGACGAGCACTGATCAGTATTCTGTAACACACATACTGTACTATTCCACCTTACCACTACCCTAACTACACACTGTTACACCTTACCTCCACCTTCTCCACACTCCTCCACTTCCACCTTCTCCACACTGTTCCACCTTACCACCACCCTAACTACACACTGTTACACCTTACCTCCACCTTCTCCACACTGTTCCACCTTACCACCACCCTAACTACACACTGTTCCACCTTACCTCCACCTTCTCCACACTGTTCCACCTTACCTACACACTGCTCCACCTTCTCCACACTGTTCCACCTTCTCCACACTCCTCTACTTCCACCTTCTCCACACTGTTCCACCTTACCACCACCCTAACTACACACTGTTCCACCTTACCTCCACCCTAACTACACACTCCTCCACCTTACCTACACCTTCTCCACACTACTCCACCTTACCTACACACTTCTCCACACTGCTCCACCTGACTTCCACCTTACCTACACCTTACTTACACACTTCTCCACCTTACCTCCACCTTCTCCACACTGCTCCACCTCCACCAGCAACACAGGGAATGAATTGTTTTTCTCCAGTTCGACCTTCATCACCACATCTGACATCACTGTAGTTAATCCTGAAATAAACAAACAAATTAACACAAACACACACACACACACACACAATAACCTCATTAAAATTGACTCTGTAATGATGTAGTCGGAAAATTGGAATATTCTCAAGCCCTCACCTGAGAAGAATCGACCTCCCGACCCATAGGTAACGAGTCCAACAAAAACACTAACTAACTAACTAACCACTCTGCCACCATCCCATCCAATTATAATTATAAATACGATTCTATTTTTTTTTTTTTTTTTTTTTTTTAGAGACTGTAAAATCATCTATCATTCTCTCACTCACTATAAAATATATACGTTTTAACCCCTTATAATAATAATAATAATAAATATATGTAACGTTAGTGTGGTTAATATATTGATTACTACACACTACTCCACCTTCTCCACACTGTTCCACCTTACCTCCACCCTAACTACACACTGTTCCACCTTACCTCCACCCTAACTACACACTACTTCACCTCCACCTTACCACCACTCTAACTACACACTGTTCCACCTAACTACACACTACTCCACCTTCTCCACACTGTTCCACCTTACCTCCACACTCCTCCACCTTACTTCCACCTTCTCCACACTCCTCCACCTTCTACACACTGCTCCACCTCCATATTCTCCACGGTGCTCCACCTTACCTCCACCCTAACTAAACACTACTCCACCTTCTCCACACTGTTCCACCTTATCTCCACTTTCTCCACACTCCTCCACCTTACCACCACCCTAACTACACACTGTTCCACCTTACCTCCATCCTAACTACACACTGTTCCACCTTACCTCCATCCTAACTACTCCACCTTCTCCACACTCCTCCACCTTATCTCCACATTCCTCCACCTTCTCCACACTCCTCCACCTATAGAAACAGAGAAAGTGGATATATTTACCCATAACTCACCCCAAAAAAATGAGATTAATTATAAGTATTGGTAAAGTTGAATTGAGTATGTGTATCTTCTCATCTTACCACGTGTTACTGTTTACATAAAAGCAGTGTTACCAGTTAAAAAAATCAGTGTTACCAATTAAAAAAAAATCAGTTACCAATTCCAATACTATATTATTATACAGGTAATATTGGTATTATCTGTGCCGGCTAATTACTGGTTAGGATAGGTTGTGTTAGGTAGGTTAGGTTACCTTTATCAATACTCAGTGGAATTATCTTGTGGAAATGTATTCTTTGTTGGTTAGGATAGGTTGTGTTATGTAGGGTTTGGTTTCCTTTATCAATACTCAGTGGAATTATCTTGTGGAAATGTATTCTTTGTTAGATAGTTCAATTTTAAGATGTGACATTTCTGTAGTGGAGGGACCAACTGAGGTTAGGCGGACAGTGTTACCAGATCCCCTTGGCAAAATTACAGAAGGTCCAGCAGGCAGTTGTGTACAATACGCCTGACCCACACAATCAGGATAATTTTAGCTACTATTCACAGGATCTATTTTATTTTTAAAGGTCCCGAGGGACATTAAGTTAAGTCCCGAAGGTAGCAACAGTCTAGGTTAGGTTAGGTAGGTCAGGTTATTTCGTCTGGTGATCAATAAATTATTTATCCTAATTTTAAATGATTGAATTTCCTGCTCAACTGGGCTACTTATTGAACATTCTTCATACGATTTCCCAAGTGTGGAAAGAATTAGCCTAAAACATGGAAGTATTCCTGTATCTGGTAACACTGCACTCAGTGGCGGGAAGTCGGGAACCGTTTCAAAGTAAATACATACAAAGGTAAATACAAACAAATGTTATTCATGTTTTTACGTATATCCACATAATATAACAGTCTCCAACATAAAAAGGGAAAAGAAATGAGCGATTTCGGTTGACAGAAAGTGTGAAAATCAAGGACGCAGATAATTGCAATATTTACCCAAATATCTGAAGAAATAATCAACTATCGACATAAAGTCCTAAGATGTGATTCCAAGTTCCAAGATCTGGGGGGAAAAAAACCCAAGCACTGAAAATCCTCAGCTGATGAAGAGTCGATGATAACTTTTGGTGTATTGCTTACCATTTCAACGGAATCTTCGCTGGAGTTATGTAATAGAGGTGAAGAAACCCTGTGTGTGATGTAGTCAGAAAATTGGAGTTAAATGAGTCCTTCAAATATTGCCACGAAACACTCACACACACCTATATAGAAGGAGCTTGTTTCGTGGCATGGTCAGGAGGAATCAGAAGCCTCCAATTTTCATACACGATCACAGGGTCCTTAAGAGGGTAATAGTACTACATACACTGTTGGTAAATCTGGAGCAAATGATTCCTCCAAACTATTCCAAGCAACAGAACACCATTACAGTATTTTTGGTCATCTGGTCCTGTTTCCTGGCATACTTTGGAGGAATCAAGGAAGTTCAATATAATTATCAAACGTGTCCTGTCCTCTTAACAATCAACTTTCACGAGCACCAATAAGTATTCAGGTGTGCTTCGAATACCTAGTTAGAGACAGTAAATAAATACACAATAAGTATTCAGGTGTGCTTCGAATACCTAGTTAGAGATAGTAAATAAATACACAATAAGTATTCAAGTGTGCTTCGAATACCTAGTTAGAGACAGTAAATAAATACACAATAAGTATTCAAGTGTGCTTCGAATACCTAGTTAGAGACAGTAAATAAATTGACTTTCATGAGCACTAATAATTATTCAGGTGTGCTTCAAATACCTAGTTAGAGATAGTAAATAAATACACAATAATAAGATCTCCATTGAAATATTACTTCGTTGGTGAATTGGCGGACTGTTCAAAGCTTCAACCAAAGCTTCGTTGGTGAATTAGTGGACTGTTCAAAGCTTCAAACCAACACTGTATACTTATTAGTGCTCGTGACTGTACAACCATTATTATTTTGATACAGAAGTTTTATAAAGACTTACCCGACATACAGATGATGATGAAAGACAAGATAGGTGGATTGATCATCTTTTTGGCACCACGATGCAAAAATTTATGGCTGAGAAAAAGACATTAATTAAATCACTATATGTATATATTTTTTTATTTTTCATTTTTTGTATACTTAAGGACCCTGTGATCGTGTATTAAAATTGGAGGCTTCTGATTCATCCTGACCATGCCACGAAACAAACAAGCTCCTTCCCTATAGGTGTGTGTGTGTGTGTGTGTGTGTGTGTGTTTCGTGGCAATATTTGAAGGATTCATTTATCTCCAATTTTCTGACTACATCACACACAGGGTTCCTTAAGGTGGTAATTCACTTTTGTTACATTGGAGTGCCTTGATTCCTCCATAGCATACCAGGAAACAGGACCAGATGAACAAAAATAATGGTGTTCTGTTGCTTGGAATAGTTTGGAGGAATCATTTGGTCCAGATTTACCAACATTGTACTTCCCACTTAATTAATTATGTTAATTATCAGAAAAACAATATGAATAAATGTCTAAGAAAACTTCATTGTTAATTATCAGAAGAAAAAAATTAATATGAATAAGTGTCTAAGAAAACTTCAATATTAATTATCAGAAGAAAAAAATTAATATGAATAAGTGTCTAAGAAAACTTCAATGTTAATTATCAGAAAAACAATATGAATAAATGTCTAAGAAAACTTCAATGTTAATTATCAGAAGAAAAAAATTAATATGAATAAATGTCTAAGAAAACTTCATTGTTAATTATCAGAAAAAAAAAAATATGAATAAGTGTCTAAGAAAACTTCATTGTTAATTATCAGAAAAACAATATGAATAAATGTCTAAGAAAACTTCATTGTTAATTATCAGAAGAAAAAAATAATATGAATAAGTGTCTAAGAAAACTTCAGTATTAATTATCAGAAGAAAAAAATAATATGAATAAGTGTCTAAGAAAACTTCATTGTTAATTATCAGAAGAAAAAAATTAATATGAATAAGTGTCTACGAAAACTTCAGTATTAATTATCAGAAGAAAAAAATTAATATGAATAACGTAATAGGATGCAAGGAACGAAAGCACTATACTGTAAATTATATAGTGCTACACCTCTTCACTACACTGTATTAAACAACACTGCCTGCCTGCCTGCCTGTGTGTGTGTGTGTCTTCATTTGAAATAATTGGCAACTTTTGGTAACAATTCATGATGATGCCAAGTTCATAATTTTGATATTTTTTGCTTCATTAACATTTCCTTTGCATGGTTCGAGTTTTAAGGGGGTGCGGGGGTAGGAGACAGGCTTGGGGGGGGGGGAGTAGGAGACAGGCTTGGGGGGGGGGGGGGGTTGGGGGGGCGCGGGAATAGGGGGACAAGCTTGGGGTGGGTAGAAAGCCTGTCCCTTATTCCTGCACCCCCCTAACACCCCCCCCCCAAGCTTGTCCCCCTACTCCCGCACCCCCCTAACTCCCCCTTCCAAGCCTGTCCCCCTACCCCTGCACCCCCCTAACCCCCACCCCTCCCCCAAGCCTGTCCCCCTATTTCCGCACCCCCTTAAGGTGGTAATTCTTTCTTGGTACACTCGCAATCCAAAATATGTATCCAGGCTTGCTTCGAATAGCCTGATCGAGTATTTAAGCGGGCTCAAGCAAATATGAAACAGAATAAGCGTTGTAATTAGTTCACTAGTATGTCAAATGATTCGAAACTTCAACAAGACCTGGATACAAATATGAAACAGGATAAGCGTTGTAATTGGTTCACTAGTATGTCAAATGATTCGAAACTTCAACATCAAGACCTGGATACAAATTTTGGATTGCGAGTGTACATTGGTGTGCCTTGATTCCTCCAAAGTATGCCAGGAAACATGACCAGAAGAGCAAAAAATAATAATGTTCTGTTGCTTAGAATAATTTGGAGGATTCGATTGCTCAAGATTTTTTTTTTTTTTTTTTTTTTTTTTAGTAATCTCTGAACCTCGGGACTGTAGGGTGTCAGTAGCCCGTGACTCTTGCAAGGCCCCGAGATTATTGGGTGTCGCACTAGATGAGACAGTGGTGGAGCTTCGTGGTGGTGATGTTGTTGGTACCATAGCTTCTCTTCTGTCCCACTAGATGACCCACACCTTATTTATACACGTCACTATCAGGAGACAAGAGGAGTTACACACACACACACACACTAGATGAGACAGTGGAGTTTCGTGGTGATGTTATTCGTACCGTAGCTTCTCTTCTGCCTCACTAGATGACCCACAGTCCCACACCTTATTTATACAGGTCACTATCAGGAGACAAGAGGAGTTACACACACACACACACACACACTAGATGAGACAGTGGAGCTTCTCTTCTGTCCCACTAGAAGACCCACACCTTATTTATACACGTCACTATCAGGAAACTACGAATAGAGACTGATGTATGTTGTATAAATCTACTGGTGTTGATCTTTACGTCTGTGATGTACTCGGCTTGAGCACCTAGTTTAATTAATATAATATAATGTACAGCCACAATCAAATAACCACCGACACTTTCCTTCCATCGTGCAAATAAATCATTATCATATCAAAATATAATCATATACAATACTTTACGTCAACTCAACCCCCTCAATTATTATTATGAGGTGCTGCAAAATCCTACACGGGTTGTTCTTTATTACCAAGATATTGACAACGATGGAAGGAAAGTGCTGGAGGATATTTGATTGCGTCTGTACCTGAAAAGAACAAAACAAAACAGAACAACAACAGTAAAAACATGAGATAATTCAGCAGGATCTTCACAGGAAATACATACACAGACTATCATCATATTATTATTATGGAGTGTATAGCTTAGCTTCCTCTTCTCACCAACCAAAACAGTCACCAGTCCCGGATGTTAGACGTGTTTACTTCCTCAACGATAATAATAATCTCTCTCTCTCTCTCTCTCATTTTATTCCACCCTCTTCAGTCCATCATTTGATCATCCACATGTAAAATTAATTCGTTCTAAATCCACTGTAGGACTATATTATATTCTTTACTACTAAGGGGAGAATACAACTATGAAATCCTATCCTACGCTATGAGTAAAATAACAATTATCCACATGTACAGCCACAATCAAATAACCACCAACACTTTCCTTCCATCGTGCAAATAAATCAGTATCATAGCTAAATATTATCATACAACAACACCTTATGTCAACTCAACCCCATCAATTATTATTATTATGAGGTGCTGCAAAATCATACACGTGTTGTTTTTTTATTACCAAGATATTTTCTACGATGGAAGGAAAGTGTTGGTGGATATTATTATTATTATTATCAGGTGCTGCAAAATCATACACGTGTTGTTTTTTATTACTAAGATATTTACTACGATGGAAGGAAAGTGTTGGTGGATATTATTATTATTATTAGTATTATTAGTATTATTATGAGGTGCTACAAAATCATAAACGTGTTGTTCTTTATTACCAAGATATTTACTACGATGGAAGGAAAGTGTTGGTGGATATTATTATTATTATTATGAGGTGCTGCAAAATCATACACGTGTTGTTTTTTATTACTACGATGGAAGGAAAGTGTTGGTGGATATTTGATTGTGGCTGTACAGTACAAGTATTTCTTTATAACCACTTTAGGACTATATTATATTCTTTACTACATAGGGGGGAAGACAACTAGGAAATCCTATCCTATAAACTAGAAATAAAACCACTAATTAATACTTTCCTTTTTATTAGTTTATTTGTTAAGTCTAATATCTGTCTTTACACAACTGTTCAGTCTTGACATACACAGTACTATAATCCACACACCACATTGTCACTAAAACAAAAACAAAAAACACTTTAATAATAATAATAATTAGTATCCATCTCTCTTGTCTTACTATTATTATTTATTATTTTTTTTTATGTCGGTTTTTATTTTTTTTTATTATTTTTTTTATATATTTTTTTGGTTTGTTTACATCTGTTATATTTTGAGTCGCATCCCAGAACCCGAGTCAGTTTGTTATAATAACGTCTACATACATACATACACACACACATACATAACGTCTACATACATACATACATACATACATAACGTCTACATACATTCATACACACAAACATACATAACGTCTACATACATACATACATACATACACCTTCACTGCTGACTCGTGTTCTAAGGAATGAGTTGACTTTGAGACATTGGGGAGGGCTTTTTAGAATCCTCTTTACTGAGGGGGTTATGCACAGGCGCGCGCGAACACCCTCCCCACCTCTCTCCCTCCATAACAACACACACCAACACGTAGTCATGGGTGATAGTGGTGGACCAGGGTACAAGGAGTGTTGGACAGTAACTAAACCATTCTCAACGTTGAAAGAGGTTTAGAAGACTCACTTTTTCGAACTCTTGTTCAGTTGCTCTCAAACACTCCTTGTACCCTGGTCTACCACTATCACCCATGACTGTACCCTCTTCACCAACCACCCACCCACCTTCCTTTCCATCCCTAACACCCTCTTCACCACGGCACCACCCACCCACCCATCTTCCTTTCCATCCCTAACACCCTCTTCACCACGGCACCAACCACCCACCCACCTTCCTTCATTCATTCATTCCTTCCCATCCCTAACCCTTTTTTCCCATCAAAAATATTATACTTCCTTTATAAAGCATTTAACATTAATTGATGAGAATGGGGACATCGTTCTAGGCCTGGATGACCATGTAGCACGAACCAAGCTTGGAAATAAAGAGATAAAACCAAGATAAATAGACAAAGATAATAATTACAGGAGGAAGGTCAGTTGATGAAGAGAAACTGAAGAAATTAACAAAAAAAAAAAAGCGTTCTTATTATTTTTCATCCAGACCTAATTTAAGAAGAGTGGGGTGTTTAGGGGGAAGAGGGGGGTGTTTTGGGGGAGGAGGAGTAGGGGGAAGGGCCGTTGTTGTAAGGGGAGGTGGTGGAGGGAGGAGGGGGAGCACATGGTAGTAGTAGTAGTAGTAGTAGTGGGGGTAGTAGTAGTAGTAGTAGTAGTAGGAGAGGTACACACACTACCATACATACATACATACACACATACACACATACATTCCCAAGCGACCACATCTTTGTTCACCTTCCAATTAGTTAGGGATGTGGTAGTGTGGTGTGGTGTGGTGTGGTGACAGGGTGTGGTGTAGTAATGTTTGCTGGGTAGGGTGTGTGTATGGTGTGGTTGCAGGGTGTGGTATGGTGTGGTGTGGTGTTTGCAGGGTGTGGTGAGATGGCAGGGTGTGGTATGGTGTGGGTATGGTGTGGTTGCAGGGTAGGGTGTGGTGTGGTGTTTGTAGGGTAGGGTGTGGTGGCAGGGTGTGGTGTAGTAGTAATAGCAGGGTGTGGTATGGTGTGTTGGCAGGGTGTGGGGTGTTGTGTTGGCAGGGTGTGGGGTGTTGTGGTGACAGGGTGTGGTGTGGGGTGGTGACAGGGTGTGGTTTAGTCTCAATAGCAGGATAGGGTGTGATGTATTGTGGTGACAGGGGGTGGTGTAGTCGCAATAACAGGGTGTAGGGTGGTGACAGGGTGTGGTGTGGTGTGTTATGGTGACAGCTAGGGTGCAGGGTGTGGTGTAGTCGCATTAACAGGGTGTGGTATGGGTGTAAGGTGAGGTGTTACGGTGACAGGGTAGGGTGTGGTGTAGTCGCATTAACAGGGTGTGGTATGGGTGTAAGGTGAGGTGTTATGGTGTAGGGTGAGGTGTTATGGTGACAGGGTAGGGTGTGGTTGTAGTATCAATAATTAATCAAGCAGCAAGCAGGAGGAATGGAACACACACACACACACACACACATAGACAAACAGGGATGACATTAGCGTGCCTCTGATATGGTAACAAGTGATAGAAGTGCTTTTACATAGAAATAGCAAGTAAGGATATGGTTGGTAGGGGGGACTATAGGAATGTGGTGTGACGTAGTGTGGTGTGGTGTGACGTGGTGTGGTGTGGTGTGACGTGGTGTGGTGTGGTGTGCTGTGGTGTGGTGTGATGGGGTCGGGAAATATGGCAAGGTAAACAAAACAA
The DNA here is from genome assembly GCA_033782935.1 of Petrolisthes cinctipes. NCBI lineage: Eukaryota > Metazoa > Arthropoda > Malacostraca > Decapoda > Porcellanidae > Petrolisthes > Petrolisthes cinctipes. Next base: position 11,383 of record JAWQEG010002720.1, read on the forward strand.
CTTCTATATATTGGTGTAATGATGTAGGTATAGTCGTGAAAATTGGAGGTAAATTAACGAGTCCTTCAATTATATATACTGCCACGAAACACACACACACACACACCTACACACACACACACCTATATGGAAGGAGTTTGTTTGTTTGTTTGTCTGTTGTTTCATGGCATTAGATGGGAGGAATCACAACAACATCTAGTTTCAGAATTGGAAGGTTAGTTAGTATAATTTTTTTTTTTTTTTTTTCAACACCACATCCCGAATACTGAGATGATGTGATAAAAGATATGGTCGACGTTGGGTGTCTAGAAATGTTTATATGATATTATTATTATTATATACTGTATGCTTAATTACGCGGGTATGTTTTGGGATAGATTGGGGTGTATGAGTATATATATTATTTTTTCATTCTAGGAGAGAGAGAGAGAGAGAGAGAGAGAGAGAGAGAGAGAGAGAGAGAGAGAGAGAGAGAGAGAGAGAGAGAGGAAAGGTGTATTGAGAGAGAGATATTTGGAGATAGAGGTAATGTATATTTTGAGAGAGAGAGATATGTGGAGATAGAGGTAATGTATATTTTGAGAGAGAGAGAGAGAGAGAGAGAGAGAGAGAGAGAGAGAGAGAGAGAGAGAGAGAGAGAGAGAGAGAGAGAGGGAAGGTATATTTTGAGAGAGAGAGAGAGAGAGAGGAAAGGTATATTTTGAGAGAGAGAGAGGAAAGGTATATTTTGAGGGAGAGAGAGAATGAGAGAGAGAGAGACGTGACGTGTATATAAAGAGAGAGTGTGTATTCATATTAGTGACTGTATCGGGACCCAAATATATATACATAAGTGTACTGTATAATATATAGTAGTAGATGTAAATAAGGCTCAAAGTCTGTATGGGGTCTCCTTGTTGGGTCGGTTTCATTCCCTTATAGTCTACCTTGGGTCGGTTTCATTCACTTATAACTCTACGTAAGGGTTATTTTTTTTCACTTTGTCATAATAATAATAATAATATTCTAACAACAAAACGTCTACGCTTGCCTCCTATTTCCTACTAAATAATAATAATAATAATAATAATAATAATAATAATAATAATAATAATAATATATGTGATAAGCTACATGTGTTTTTTAATGTTATCTGAAAAAATAAATAGCTTGCTTCTCTCTCGATCGCTGTTATGAATAATTATATGCAACAGTAAATTTCGTGAATACAGCAATTATGATTTTAAAGAGAGTATTGAATCTCATATAGTGAAGTTCATATGATCATCTTTTGTTTTTAAAGAGGATTCAGTCTCATGTATTGAAGTTTATATGATTATCTTTCGTTTTTAAAGAGGATTCAGTCTCATATAGTGAAGTTTATATGATTATCTTTGGTTTTGAGATAATTCAGAATATATTGAAGTTTAATCGATCCTTTTATAATGTTTTGTAGCAATGACTGTCACATCTGCTATTTTTTTTATATATATATATATTGGTGCTTATCATAAAAATCACAAACTTAGTAATATGATGGGTTATACCAAGCACTACAAACATTCTCTGACACTTACAAGCTATAAAAAGCATAGAAAAATTATGCAAGCTATGGTACACTAGGAATCACTCCATACTCATATACATAATTATATAAATAAAAATAATTTAATTACTCGTCTTTAGAAATTAGCAAATATAAATAAAAATAATTACTTGTCCTTAGAAATTAGCAAATATAAATAAAAATAATTACTTGTCCTTAGATTTTAGCATAAATAAATAAAAATAATTACTTGTCCTTAGATTTTAGCATATAAATAAAAATAATCAATTACTCGTCCTTAGAAATTAGCATATATAAATAAAAATAATTACCCATCCTTAGGAATTATGATGTAAAGTTACCCATGTTCAATTATTTCAACTTAATTAATTTCTATGGGTAAGGCAATTAATTTTTAAGGGGAGATTATCTATTAATTAGTGAATTGAAGGTATGCTAATGATTCCTCCAAACTATGCCACGAAACAATTGAAACATAATCACCTATTATTTAGTACCATTTAAGGAGTCTATTATTTCCTGGCAAAGTTTGGAGGAATATAATAAAACACTTCCAATTCACCAACAAAAATTATTCTATTTCCCCTTAAGGTGGTAATTGTTTTTTTGTTTTGTTTTTTTGGGTACATTGGAGTGCCTTGATTCCTCCAAAGTATGCTAGGAAACAGGACAAACATAATGGTAGCCTGTTGTTTGCTTAGAATAGTTTGGAGGATTCAGTTGCTCCAGATTTACCAACACAAAACTTCCCCCTTAAGGAACTCCAGTTATGCATTCAGAAAATTGGATATTAGTGAGTCCTTCAAATATTGCCACGAAACACACACACACACACACACACACCTATATTGAAGGAGTTTGTTTGTTTGTTTCATGGTATAGTCAGGAGGAATCAGAAGCCTCCAAGTCTCATACACGATCAAAGGGTTCTTAATTAACAGTGAGGGTCTGACAAACAAACAAACTCACACACAAACAAAGGTATAGATAGAAATAATGGAATGGACAGGTTAGGTTAGGTCAGCTTAGGTTAGATTTGGTTAGATTTGATTTGGTTAGGTTAGGTTAGGTTTGGTTAGATTTGATTTGGTTAGATTAGGTTAGGTAAGATTAGGTTTGGTTAGGTTAGGTTAGGTTAGGTTAGATTTGATTTGGTTAGGTTAGGTTAGAATAGGTTACATTAGATTAGGTTAGGTTAGGTTAGATTAGAATAGGTTAGATTTGGTTTGGTTAGGTTAGGTTAGAATAGGTTAGATTTGGTTTGGTTTGGTTAGGTTAGGTTAGGTCAGGTCTCATTATTCTGACAGAGAGATGAAGGGTTTTTCTTAGCATATTAATCATTGTTTCCAAATGATGACAAATGAGTTATCTATATTGTATTACACATTAACTTTGTATGACGACTTTTTTTCCCCCAAGCTAGTTGTCTCCTAAGGAACCCTGTGGTGATGTAGTCAGAAAATTGGAGGTTAGCGAGTCCTTCAAATATTGCCACGAAACACACACACCTATATTGAAGGAGCTTGTTTCTTGGCATAGTCAGGAGGAATCAGAAGCCACCAATTTTCATACACGATAACAGGATCCCTTAATAATAATAATAATAATAATAATAATAATAAATGATGGTGGTATTTCTTTATAATTATTCACTGTGGGTGGTGGAAGCGAGACAATAATATATATATAATAATTATGTCTAGTGGTTCCTGAGAGATGATGATGTTAATTAATTATCTCTTTCTGATATTTAATTAAGGGGAAGTTCTCTTGTTGGTAAATTGGAAGGGTACTATTTTTTTTATAGCTGTTGATTCCTCCTAACTAAACCAGAAAACATGCAGACGTCCTCTCAATGGTACTAATAGGGAATAATTAAATATTTCGTGGCATAGTTTGGAGGAATCAAGATATACTTTCCAATCCACCAAATATAATAATAATAATAATAATAATAATAATAATAATAATTCCTGACCTAACTCACAGTCGAGAAAAAAAACAAAAAATCTGAAGGCTACTGATTCCTCCAAACTATGCCAGGAAACAACTATTAATTATACCAGGGATGTGTTTTATAGCTGTGTTTGGAGGCCTACATTAACTCCAAATTGAACACAAAAAGGATGAGAAAGGTGTTTAGAATTATTTATATCACATAGGTTAACACTAAGCTATTGATTAAACCCAATAACACTAGCTGTGCCCTTCTGATATGATAGTGATGACCACATGATATAAACAAAAACAAAGATGGCCGCCACACACACACATACACAGTCAATATTATTATTAATTTTGGGACCCTGTGTGTGTGTGTGTGTGTGTGTGTGTGTGTGATATAGTCAGAAAATTGGAGGTCCTTCAAATATTGTCACCACACACACACACACACACACAGACACACCTATATGGAAGGAGCTTTTGTGTGTGTGTGTGTTTTTCGTGGCATGGTCAGGTGGAATCAGAAGCCTCCAATTTTTCATACACAATCACAGGGTCCTTAATTAATAAAAATCACTGTGAGAGAATAAAAAATAATAAAGAGATTGTAGGGAAAGATAATTCTGGGTCACAATATAGACTTTTTTGCTTTGTTTTTTTGTTTTGTTTTCTAAATCAGACCAATAACATGCAATAATAAAATTTTGAACTGATAATGACAAACAAACATACATCCTCCAGGCACGAAACTTCCCGTGATAAAATGTCGATACTAAGAAAGGAAGGAAAGATGGGAATAGCAAGCAAGTTTTTACGATAATGGAGAGAATAATAAGCAAGGAAAGAGAATGGAGAGAGAAAGATAGAAAAGGCAGTGAGTGAATAAAGAGGGAATTAAGGGATAGGGAAAGTAAGGAAGGAATAATGGGAATAGCAAGGAGAAAGAGAATGGAAAGAAATAAGCAAGGAAAGAGAATGGAAAGAGTAAGCAAGGAAAGAGATTAGAGAGAGAAAGATAGAAAAGGAAGTGAGTGAATAAAGAGGGAATTAAGGGATAGGGAAAGTAAGGGACAACACGTGGTAAAATTATACAGTACAGTGAAAAGAATGTTAGGGACCATTTTTTTTTTTTTTTTTTAAAGGTATATTTTGCTTCTCTTTATTTATTTATTTTTTTCTTCTGGTGATTGAAGGGAGAGGAGGGAGGAAGGAGAAGGAAGAGGGAGGAAGGAGAAGGAAGAGGGAGAAAGGAGGAGGAGAGGGAGGAAGGAGAAGGCAGAGGGAGGAAGGAGAAGAAAGAGGGAAGGAGAAGAAAGAGGGAAGGAGAAGGAAGAAGTGGGTGACGGGACGAGGAAGAGAAAGAGGGAAGGAAGGAGAAGGAGGAGGGGGAGGGGAAGGATAAAGAAGAAGGAGGAGAAAGAAGGAGAAAGAGGAGGAGGGGAAGGAGGAAGAAAGAGAAGTGGAAAGGAGGAAGAGAAAGAGGATGGGGGATAGGAGAAAGAGGAGTGGGAAGAGGGAGAAAGAGAAGTGGGAAGGAGGAGGAGAAAGAGAAGTGGGAAGGAGGAGAAAGAGGAATGGGAAGAAGGAAGAGAAAGAGCAGGATGGGGAAGAAGGAGAAAGAGGAGAAGGAGGGGAAGGAGGAAGAAAGAAAAGTGGGATATAAGGAGGAGAAAGAAAGAAGGAGGTGGAAGAGAAAGAGGATGGGGGATAGGAGAAAGAGGAGTGGGAAGAGGGAGAAAGAGAAGTGGGAAGGAGGAGGAGAAAGAGAAGGATGGGGAAGGAGAAAGAGGAATGGGTAGAAGGAAGAGAAAGAGCAGGATGGGGAAGAAGGAGAAAGAGGAGAAGGAGGGGAAGGAGGAAGAAAGAGAAGTGGGATATAAGGAGGAGAAGTAGGGGGCTGAACAGAAGTCAACACACACATCTGATTGATAACAACCATAATACTCACATGACAACAAACACATCACCAGTATTATTATTATTATTATTATATTATTATTATTATTATTATCGATTAAGGGGAAATTTTGTGTTGGTAAATCTGGAGCAACTGAATCCTCCAAACTATTCCAAGCCAAAGAAGAACACTATTTATTATTTTTATTATTATTATTATTATTTTCTAATCATGGTTACTGTGTTAATTAATGGGGAAATTTTGTGTTGGTAAATCTGGAGCAACTGAATCCTCCAAACTATTCCAAGCCAAAGAAGAACACTATTTATTATTTTTATTATTATTATTATTATTTTCTAATCATGGTTACTGTGTTAATTAATGGGGAAATTTTGTGTTGGTAAATCTGGAGCAATTGAATCCTCCAAACTATTCCAAGCAACAGAAAAAAGAACATTATTTTTTTTTTTTTACTCTTTTGGTCCTGTTTCCTGGCATACTTTGGAGGAATCAAGGCACTCCAATGTACAAAAAAAAAAAAAAAAAAAAATTATTATCACTTTAACACCTTAAAATACACACAAAATAAAATTAACATTATCATATTATCATCATGGGCTTCTCACAACACACACAAACACACACACAAAAAAAAAAAAAAAAAAAAAAAAAATATATCGAACAAAAAAATTCATCATTATTATTATCATTATTTTCTAAGTTTGGTTTTC
>JAWQEG010002720.1:20000-27500 GCA_033782935.1 Petrolisthes cinctipes
TCAGAATTAGTATCTTTCCACAAGGTATATATATTAGTCCTGAATACATTTTTATTTCAGGACCCTGTGATCATGTATGGGAATTATTGGAGGCTTCTGATTCCTCCAGCTGACTATATCACAAAACAAGCTCCTTCCATATACAGTAGGTGAGTGTGTGTGTGTGTGTGTGTGTGTGTGTTTCGTGGCAATATTTGAAGGACTCATTTACCTCCAGTTTTCTGACTACATCACACACAGGGTCCCACTAACACTCAAATGTTAAATAGAATACCACTTGACTCCAGACACACAATAATTATACAGTAGCAATAAATTAACACACACACACACACACACAACCACACACACACACAACCACACACACACACACACACACACACAACCACACACACACACACACACACACACACACACACACACACATACACACAGTCACCACAAACCATCCGTCCCCTATAATGTGAAGGTGTGGACAAGACTTAGAATATGGTGGCCCAAGTTTATTTTTATTTAATTATACGTTCCTTATAATGATACTCTTTGGTTTGAAGCCAGGATGCACACACAGGGAGCATCACCTTGAAATGTTGAACCAAGCTATAAACATCACCACTAAGGAAGATGTTGTTATTATGAGGAGATTATCTTAGCATGTTAAATTGGAAGGCTAACCAGTCCTATAAATTATGACATGTAAACATATCCCATATTTGGTAACACTGAAGTGATTTGTTTGTTTCCTGGCATAGTTTGGAGGAATCAGAAGCACTCCAAATTATGACACGTAAACATATCCTCCCTCTATTGGTAACACTGAGGTGATTTGTTTGTTTCCTGGCATAGTTTGGAGGAATCAGAAGCACTCCAAATTATGACACGTAAACATATCCTCCCTCTATTGGTAACACTGAGGTGATTTGTTTGTTTCCTGGCATAGTTTGGAGGAATCAGAAGCACTCCAAATTATGACATGTAAACATATCCTCCCTCTATTGGTAACACTGAGGTGATTTGTTTGTTTCCTGGCATAGTTTGGAGGAATCAGAAGCACTCCAAATTATGACATGTAAACATATCCTCCCTCTATTGGTAACACTGAGGTGATTTGTTTGTTTCCTGGCATAGTTTGGAGGAATCAGAAGCACTCCAAATTATGACATGTAAACATATCCTCCCTCTATTGGTAACACTGAGGTGATTTGTTTGTTTCCTGGCATAGTTTGGAGGAATCAGAAGCACTCCAATTTACTAAACAGAGAATCACCCTTTCAACGAGAACCTTGACTCTTGGCAGGGGAGGAGATTCTCTTGTTGGTGAATTGGAAGGTCTGTGTGTATTCCTCTAAACTATGTCACAAAACAACAACAACAACACACCCTCAATTATACTAATGTGGGATGTGTTGTTGTTTGGTGGCTAAGTTTGGAGGAATCAACAATAGCCTTCCAATTCAACAACAACAACAACACACACCCACAATTATATAATGTGTTGTTGTTTCGTGGTCTTCAAATTCACCAACAACAACACAATCACACACCATCAATGATAATAATGGAGGGATGTGTTGTTATTTCGTGACATAGTTTGGAGGAATCAGTAGCCTTCCAATTCACCAACAACAACAACAAAACAATCACACCCTCAATAATAATAATGAGGGATGTGTTGTTGTTTCGTGGCCTTCCAATTCACCAACAACAACAACACACACCTTCGATAATAATAATGGGGGATGTGTTATTGTTTCGTGACATAGTTTGGAGGAATCAGTAGCCTTCCAATTCACCAACAACAACAACAACACACACTTTCGATAATAATAATGAGGGACGTGTTGTTGTTTCGTGGCATAGTTTGGAAGAATCAGTGGCCTTCCAATTCACCAACAACAACAACAACACACACCTTCGATAATAATAATGAGGGATGTGTTATTGTTTCGTGACATAGTTTGGAGGAATCAGTAGCCTTCCAATTCACCAACAACAACAAAAGAATCACTCCCCTTAAGTAAGAGATACAAAGAACCCTTTCATCATTCCAACCTTACGTGTATAAAGTTCCAAATGATAAAACTGTACCAACAACAACAACAACAACAAAAACATCATCCACTAATCAACAACAACAACAAAAAATAGTCAATGATTCTTTTTTTCACTTTTTCATTATGAGTTACTTTGCCTCACATCTCAATAACAGACTTTTTTACCACCTGACTTTTTCCACTTTAAAAACAGACTGATTAAGATATATTTATGTAAAGACACTAGTTATTGTTGTTGTTATTGTTGTTGTTGTTACTAGTGTGGGTGGAGGGGGGGTTGTTGTTGTTGTTGTTTGTGAGGGAAGCAGAAGGCAAGAGAGACAGACAGACAGAGAGAGAGAGAGGAGAGAGATAGTCACCCACACACACACACAGACAGAGAGAGAGAGAGGCAACACAAAATTCACAAGAAACAGGAATATTATATACATGTATATTTTGGTATAAAGACCCATATATAGCCTAGAGAAAGTTAGAGACAGATAGACAGACAGACAGAGAGATAGAAAGAAGAGAGAGAATCACCCACACACATTCACAAGAAACAGGAATATTATATACATGTATATTTGGTATCAAGACCCATATATATATATAGAGAGAGAGTTAGAGACAGACAGACAGACAGACAGACGTTGAAGGAATGGTTGTTGACCGTTCACGTGACCACCAAACACAATACAACATTTGATGAATAATAAGTAAAGTCTCAGTCCATTATACATTGTACATACCTGTTCATTTGTAACTCACTAAACTAATTCACTTTTGTTACATTGGAGTGCCTTGATTCCTCCAAAGTATGCCAGGAAACAACAGGACCAAATGAACAAATATAATGAATGGTGTTCTGTCTGTTGCTTGGAATAGTTTGGAGGAATCGGTTGCTCCAGATTTACCAACAACACTGCACTTCAACTTTTTTAAAGGGGACGGTGATGCAGTCAGAAAATTTGAGGTTCATAGCAAGTCCTTCACACATTGCCACCAAACACCACTTTATATGGAAGGAGGTTGTTTGGTTGCATAGTTAGGAGTAATCAGAAGCCTCCAATTCTCATACACCATCACAGGGTCCTTAAAAAAAATTTGACACACATCTGACACACACACTCATGTTTACTAGTTCACTCTGAGGTGGTATTTTATGATATTAAACTTAATCATCATCACTTGAATCATTCCAACAATTCTTTCTAAGGTACTCTACTACTTTATCTCAAATATCTCACTAAATCTTTGTGTAATAATTATGACATGGTTCAGTCCACTGCCAACAGTTTCACACTCTCAAGTCTCAAGGTTGTTAAGGAACCCTGTGTGTGATTGATGTAGTCAGGAAATAAATTGGAGGTAAATGAGTCCTTCAAATATTGCCACGAAACACACACACCTCTATGGAAGGAGCTTGTTTGTTTCGTGGCATAGTCAGTAGGAATCAGAAGCCTCCAATCTTCATACACGATCACAGGGTCCTTAAGGGAAGTACAATACTCTAATAATAATGATGATTTGGGACATTTTAAAGCCTGGCACTTAACCCTTCAAACTCAAGACTTAAAACATTATCTCCATGGTCTGTAGGCAAGAACAGTTGGTAGTGGTGGTGGTGTTGTTGTTGGCAATGGTGTGGTACTGATATGATGACTACACACACCAACTACAATACTACACATCAATTGTCAACACTATGGATATTCTTGCATACGGCCACAAGTCTGATAGTGTCTTAATTAAGGACCCTGTGATCGTGTATGAAAATTGGTGGAGGCTTCTGATTCCCCCTGACCATGCCACGAAACACACCTCTTCTATATAGGTGTGTGTGTTTGTTTCGTGGCCATATTTGAAGGACTCGTTTACCTCCAAATTTTTGACAACATCACACACAGGGTCCTTTAAGGGGAGAGTATAGTTTTGGTAAATCTGGAGCAACTAATTCCTACAAACTATTCCAAGCAACACACCACCATTATATTTATTAATCTGGTCCTGTTTCCTGACATACTTTGGAGGATTCAAGGCGCTCCAATGTACCAACTATGTACTGTACTCTCTCCTTAATGACACCAGACATTGTGTACAAATAAAGGCAGATGAACCGAGACAGACAATGGAGACTTTTACACCAACGCTTGGAACTTTTGAGGAAACGATCATACAGAGGAATACAGCATGCAAGAGTTTAGATAAAAGTTTACATTAGAGTGTATTATGTTTCTCTGTATGTATGTTATAAGCAAGAGGTTGGTCCGCTTTTAGTCTTCTCACTTTGGCGGGTACTGATTTATTATTATTATTATTATTATTATTATCATTATTATTATTATTATTTTCCATTAAGTTCTACCACTGGCTTGGCTCGTCCAAATTAAACTAGAGTACATATTTAACATGAGTCTGGCGGGATTTCCAAAGATTGGTGGAATCCAGTCAGTGTTATAAATAAAGAGTTTTGGAGTGAAATGCAGTACTAGATAATTATAACCTACAATTGTTCCTACAGAGAAAATGTTATCGTACTTTTTACACAGATCAGAGATAGAACCTGTACTGTACATTATAGCCAACACCAACGACGCTGGCTTCTATAACTAGTGTAATCATCCTACATATATATATATATATAATTATATATATATTTATATACTTAAAATGCTGCTGAAGTATGATATCAAACAGTGGTCAGGGATATAAGGGGAGGAGTAGGAGGAGGAGGGTTCTGTAACGCTACCATCACAGGAGGTAACAACACACATCAAGTATAACTCATCATTAACTCTTTGGCTTCTGGATCCAACCAACACTGTTTGTCTATTTACATGTAGACTTCTTATGTAGATTCTTCTTGGGTTTTTGTTTAGGTATATATACTTCTACAGCTTCTTCCTGGGTTTTTGTTTAGGTACATACTTGTGTACATTCTTCCTGGGTTTCAGGTTTATATACTTCTACAGATTCTATCTGGGTTTTTGTTTCGGTACATACTTGCGTACATTCTTCTTGGGTTTTTGTTTAGGTATAAACGCGTACATTCTACCTGGGTTTTTGTTTAGGTGTATAATATTATACTTGCGTACATTCTTCCAGGGTTTTTGTTTAGGTATATGTACTTGTGTAAATTCTTCCTGGGTTTTTGTTTAGGTGTATACTTGGGCAGATTCTTACATGGGTTTGTGGATCCATCACTGTTGTTGTTGTTGTTCTTCTTCTGTTTAGGTTTATACTTCCACAGACTCTTCCTGACTCATGGTTGAGGGGAGGGTCGAAGGTCTCACACTGAAACAAGAATATCAATTAATAGCTAAAGTTTTGTAATGTATCAATTCACCTCTCTATTTCTAAGTCCCCTAAATCACTCACATGTTTATCTCTGAGTCCCCCAAAATCAATTCACCTGTCTATTTCTAAGTCCCTTCAAACCAATCATATGTTTATCTTCGAGTCTTAAAAACCACTCAACTGTCGATTTCCAAGTTTTATGACTCTCTCACCTGTTAATTTCTAAGTTTTAGGACTCTCTCACCTGTTAATTTCTAAGTTTTAGGACTCTCTCACCTGTTAATTTCTAAGTTTTAGGACTCTCTCACCTGTTAATTTCTAAGTTTTAGGACTCTCTCACCTGTTAATTTCCAAGTTTTAGGACTCTCTCACCTGTTAATTTCCAAGTTTTAGGACTCTCTCACCTGTTAATTTCCAAGTCCAAGTCCTAAACAAACACACTTCATCTTTTTATTTCCAAAGTTTCAGACCTCCTCACCTGTCTATTTCTGATTCAAGATGGAGTCAGCTTCCTCTGGGTCCTTCAAGGTGTGCCACTGAGCGATGGGTCGACGCGGTGAGGCCAACATGTCAGACCAATGACGTAGTTCGGTGCCTGAGGCGTTCATACCCAACACACAGCGACCAATGGGTTCTGAGGTACCAATGCGATCGTAGTCCACCACCGTCACTTGCAGGTTGACCTTCTGCTGTGTTCCCGAGACGATGAAAACAATAATAATGTTCAGGTTAGAGACGATGTTGTAATGGTTACCGGTGTTGTTGTAATGGTTATAAAAATGAAGATATGATAGACGATGAAAATAATAATAATGTTTAGGTTAGAGACGATGTTGTAATGGTTACCGGTGTTGTTGTAATGGTTATAAAAATGAAGATATGATAGACGATGAAAACAATAATAATGTTCAGGTTAGAGACGATGTTGTAATGGTTACCGGTGTTGTTGTAATGGTTATAAAAATGAGGTTATGATACGAGTTGTCCTTCTGCTTTGTCCCAAGTGAAGCGAAGAAAATATAACACGATGGATGGATAGATGTTGTGATGGTTAATTATTGGTGATATTGTAATGGTTATAAAAATGAGGTTATGATACGAGTTGTCCTTCTGCTTTGTCCCAAGTGAAGCGAAGAAAATATAACACGATGGATGGATAGATGTTGTGATAGTTAATTATTAGTGATGTGATGGTTATAAAAATGAAGTTATCATGATTAAATATAAAAGTTTCCCTTCTGCTTTGTCCCAAGTGAAGCCAAGGAAAAATAACACGATGGCTGGATGTTGTGATCGTTAATTATTAGTGATGTTGTGATGGTTAATTATTAGTGATGTTGTAATGGTTAATTATTAGTGATGTTGTAATGGTTCTAAAAATGAGGTTATGATAAGAGTTGTCCTTCTGCTTTGTCCTAAGTGAAGCCAAGGAAAAATAATAATGAACATAAAAAAAACTATTAAGCCAACCATTCATCTTTTTAATGCAATCACAGTACCTTATTTAAATCAATCACAGTAGCCTACTTAAATCAATCACATAAAACCTTTAATAACCCATCCATTCCTGTCTTTAAATCAATTATAATCCTTCTTTAATTAAATGACCTTTAATTACCCATCCATTCACGTCTTTAAATCAATCATATAAAACTTCTACTTACCCATCCATTCCCGTCTTTAAATCAATTATAATCCTTCTTTAAATCAATTACATAAAACCTTTAATTACCCATCCAATCACGTCTTTAAATCAATTATAATCCTTCTTTAAATCAATCACATAAAACCTGTACTAAGCCCATACCATCCCTTCCTTTCCTATATAACTGTGGGTGTCATAACCAGGAACCACCAACCTGGATTTGTTCGAAGGGAATTTCAAAGGAGAAGGACTCATTGTAGTAAGGGTTGAGGGTACACTTCTTGATGCTCGTCTTCTTCTTCTTGAGTCGCTTGCCGTTCTGAATGAGACAGATCTTCACGTACGGATCTGTAAGACGGTCATTATTAGGTTAGCTGTGTGTGTGTGTGTGTGTGTAGGGTCATAAGGAGTGTGTGTGTGTGTGTGTGTGTAGGGTCATAAGCTGTGTGTGTGTAGGGTCATAAGGTGTGTGTGTGTGTGTAGGGTCATAAGGTTAGCTGTGTGTGTAGGGTCATAAGG
>JAWQEG010002720.1:32500-40962 GCA_033782935.1 Petrolisthes cinctipes
TGTACTGTATTATATAAACGTTATTGATACCCAGTAATGTAGTCAGAGAATTGTGTGTGTGTGTGTGTGTGTGTGTGTGTGATGTAGTCAGAAAATTGGAGGTAAATGAGTCCTTCAAATATTGCCACGACACACACACACACACACAGGACACATGATTGACAGTTACACACACACACACACACACAAACACACCACCACTACACACACACAGGACACATGATTGACAGTTACACACACACACACAGGACACATTACCACGAAACATTGCCTATACATGGAAGGAGCTTGTTGGTTGGTTTGTTTGTTTGTTTGTTTCGTGGCATGGGGTCGATTCCACAGTCGTTCGAAGTGGTTTGTAAGCACGCAAACGAAAGAATGTTAGCCGTTTAAATGACTTATGGGTGAATTATTTAATGAATTTGGTGAGTAAACTATGCAGTGATCATCATTAACTAACTGTTGGATAGATTTTGTGAATGTGGATACTCAGCTTTTGGAAAATAATGAAGCCTTACAAGTGTGGTTGGTTGGGAAGCTAACAAACAAATACCACTGTGGAATCGACCCCATATGGTCAGGAGGAATCAGAAGCCACCAAGTCTCATACACACAATCACGGACCATAATCTCTTGCTCACCTGAAACAGCTCGAAGTATACTGACATACATACATACATATATATATATATAAACACACACACACACAGGATCTCCCTCTGATAGCACACACACACACACACACAGGACCTCCCTCTGATAGCACACACACACACACACAGGACCTCACTCTGATAGCACACACACACACACACACACACGCACACACTGGATATGAAGATTCAGTGAAAAGCCCCCCTCCAAAAAAAAAAAAAAAAAAAAAAAAACTATATTATTATGATATGCCAAATGCTACCCAACCCGAGTGGAGAGAGTTTGGTCCGTGATTGTTAAGTACGTATTCTGAGGGTCCATAATTCTGTCAAGGCTCAATAATTATAAGTAAGAATCTCTAACAAAATAATAAAGAAGTGTTGTTGATTCCACGTTGTACACATAAATAAATACATGGGGAAAAGACAGAATAATAATAATAATAATAATAATAATAATAATAATAATAATAATAATAATAATAATATATAGGCTAAAATTAGTCCCTAAGTGGAATTTATTACTCAAATTCCTCTTAATTAATCAAAAGAAGGAAGCGAGATGATGGATGTGGTAAATTGGAGACCACACACACACACACACACACAACACACACACATAAATAGACGAATGGAACAAATAACCAGAAGAAGATAGTGGTGTGTGTCAAAAACATATATACATAACTTTAAAGAAAAATATAATAATTGGGTTTTAAAATACGGGACATTACGAACTTGACTCAATCCTGTAAAGATATAAATATGTAAGAACACACACACAAAAAAAAAAAAAAACACACACACACACACATTCCTCCTACCATTGCTAAAAAATAAACAGATTACCTTCCTCAAACACTCACAAAAAATTCCCAACAACAAAAATATCACATCCCCGGAAAATCAATATGTTGTTTTAATTAAGGACCCTGTGATCGTGTATGGTAATTGGAGACTTCTGATTCCTCCTGACTATGCCACGAAACAAACAAGCTCCTTCCATATAGATGTGTGTGTGTGTGTGTGTGTGTGCTTCGTGGCTATATTTGAAGGACTCGTTTACCTCCAATTTTCTGACTACATTACACATAGGGTCCCCTTTTTGTTATTTAAGGGACCCTGTGTGTGATGTAGTCAGAAAATTGGAGGTTAGTGAGTCCTAACATTGACACACATTGACACACACACACACACTCTCTCACACACACAGGACACATGATTGAGTTACACACACACACACACACACACACAGGACACATGATTGATTGACAGTTACACACACACACAGGACACATGATTGACACACACACACACACACACACACACACATAATTGACAGTTACACACACACACACATAATTGACAGTTACACACACACACACATAATTGACAGTTACACACACACACACAGGACACATGATTGACAGTTACACACACACACACACACATTAAAGGAGCTTGTTTCGTGGGATAGTCAGGAGGAATCAGAAGCCACCAAGTCTCATACACAATCAAAGGGTCCTAAATATTAACACCACAAAAATTAAGAGTCGATCGATTCTTTTGAGAGTAAATTGGAGGGCTACTGATTCCTCCAAACCCTACCAGGAAACAGACAACTTCAGTGGAGATGTGTTTCATGGCATATTTAGGAGGAATCAGAAACCTTCCAATTCACCAACAAGAGAATATCCACTTAATGTGATGTAGATTATTTTATTTCAGTAAGATTAATAATAAAAAAATAAGATAAAACACCTTGATTTCTTCTGTTTGTTGGTTAGTCACAAACACCACAACAAACATCACATAAAACAAACAAACACCCATGGTAGCTAGTATAGTAGTAGCAGTAGTAGTAGTAGTAGTATAAGAAAACTAACTATCCCACAGGCTGTGCTTTGGGCCCAAGTCCACATTACCACAAGAGCTACAAGTGGACTAACTATAGTAATGAATAGTACAGTAATACCTTGTTTTCCATTGGTATTATTGGTGTGTATTGTACTACGTAGCTGTTTGTAATGAATGAATGTGTGTACAGTAAACCTCTTACACTTTGTACATGACACACCCCATACATACACACACTGGTTTATTATACGTATTGACACACAACGGTATAACACACACTTATATACCCATTGGATAATAATGAATGTTTACTGTACAGCCATGGGTGGTAGTGGTGAATCATGGGGTACACTCGTGACAAGTAGTCCCTGACCAGAGACGAACGGTAGGCACCACACACACATATACCCTGCATTACAACTCACCCTCTATATGTGCACTGAGTGGGGAAATGAGCAACACCAGGCGATTCGAAACTTTCTGCTCCTCACACTCTGGTCAGAAATGTATCATGAGTGTACAGTACAAGGAGTGTTGGACACCAACTAAACACAGTTCCAACAAGTGAATTTTCCAAACCATTCTCAACGTTGAGAGAGCTTTAGAAGACTCATTTTTTTCGAACCGTGTTCAGTTGGTGTCCAACACTCCTTGTACCCTGGTCCACCACTATCACCCATCACTGTACATGTATAAATATATGAATAGAGGGACAATATACACCTAACAATACACACTTATATACCCAATGAATAATAATAACGAGTGTTTACTGGACATGTATAAATATATGAATAGTTAGAGAGACAATATACACTTACATACCTAGTGAATAATAATAAGTGTTTACTGTACAGTCGGCAAAAAAAGTTTCGTTACCATCCTTTTAACAGTGTGATGTAATGTTGGTACGCCTGACTGGCGAGTCAGGTGTGTATAGCTCTGTGGGTGTGACGCGAGTGTCATATATACCTCCGTCACCCTCCGTGTCCCTTAGTGTCTAATTGGCAGGGAAGTAGGAATGACGTTCTTTCAGCCAGTGCTATTTTTTCTGGGTATTTCACGGTTATTTTTGTTCTAAAATACTCAAACGTATTTCCTTATGTTTAATAATGAATAGTTAAATAGTAATAGTTCTTTAACACTCAAAATTTAATTTAAAATCAACTTTTGATATAAAAAAGTTGTCACTGCCGTGGCGAAGATGATAGCCGTCCCGGACATCTCGGACGACACGAGGCACGGCTGCCGAGTCGGCAGAGTACCAATCAGTGATGCCAACTCAAATTTTTGGAATCCGCTAGACTAGTCAAGAAAATCCGCTAAATCATAGGTAAAGCTCTTACTATTTTCCTGTAGATTAGCTTTTAAAATCCGCTAGTTACTCTTGTAAAGTTCAATTTTATTTCCGCTGGATAATTTCTAAATCCGCTAGATCTAGTCGAAAATCCGCCAAGTTGGCATCACTGGTACCAATCCTACCGCGCTTACAGATGTTAAAATTAACGTAGGGGTGGTAATGAAACTTTTTTTGCCGACTGTACATGTAAAAATATATGAATAGATAGAGAGACCATAAACACACCTATAAAACAAACAAGATACAGTATAATAATATAATAATAAAACGAGGGATTTACTGTAGTACAAACATATTACGTAAGAAACTGGATAAAATAAAACTAAAATAGACGAGATGTGCAGCGGAATACTTACGTTGAGGCGCGGTGTGAGAGCAGGTTGTTGCGCATGCGCGGCAAGTGGTTGAGAGAGGGGATTGGAGAGCACAAGCAGGCAGGACGGAGAAGACACAATGTGAAAAAAAAGAGCAATTGGTATATCTGATGAGCAAATCAGTCAAGGCATCCAGCCACGAATTCCTTTATTTTATTTTTTTTTTTTTTGTTTGGTAAAGTTTTTTGATCTTTTTTTTTTATATATAATAATAATAATAATAAAAGTCATGGCACACCAAACTCAAACCAAATGAAAAGTAATAATAATAATAATTGATGCTTCCTTGCAATAATAATAATAATAATAATAATAATCTCACGGCAATCATAGTCACAGCATGAACCACCAATCGCATCAATCAAACTCGGTACAAGGCATAATAATAATAATAATAATAATAATAATAATAATAATAATAATAATAATAATAATAATAATAATAATAATAAAAAACTGTGATAGTAATTAAATATATATATAGGAATAGGAATAATAATAATAATAAAAATAATAAATAATAATAATACAAATAAAACTGTGATAGTAATTAAATATATATATAGGAATAGGAATAATAATAATAATAAAAATAATAAATAATAATAATACAAATAATAAAACTGTGATACTAATTAAATATATATATATAGGAATAGGAACAACAATAATAATAGGAATAATACAAATAATAAAACTGTGATACTAATTAAATATATATATATAGGAATAGGAACAATAATAATAGGAATAATACAAATAATAAAACTGTGATAGTAATTAAATATATATATAGGAATAATAATAATAATAATAACAACTATGGCTGCTGTCGTAGTTCAATGATAAGAACTCACGACTGCAACGATAATAATAATAAAAATAATAAAAAATAAATAAAAATAATAATAGTAATAATAATAAAAATAATAATAATAGTAATAATAAAAATAATACTAGTAACAATAATAATAATAATAATAATAATAAGAATAATAATAATAAAAATAATAATAGTAATAAGAATAATAATAGTAATAATACTAAAAATAAAAATAATAAAAATAAAAATAATAATAATAAGTAAAATCCATACGTGATGCACCTGCTTCTCACCTGTCCCATCCACACCTTAATTAATCATGCCTTGCCTTACCTTAATTAATTAGTATCAATGTTCATAGAAAACGTGATATATATATATTTATTTTGGATCTCTATATAGGTATTCCAATCACACCTGGATACTTATTAATGTTCGTGACTGTACATATGTAGTCTGATCACTTGTCAGAATAATTATTGGTGAATATATAATTTTTATCAAATATATTTTTTATTTTATCATTATAATTAGTATCATCATTTATTTTCGTCACATCACTTGGTAAAATTTAGGTATAGTATATAATTAACATTTAATTTTTGTTATTATTATTATTTTCTAAACTTATTTATTCTTAACTTGATTTTTTTTTTTTTTTTTTTTTTTTTTTTTTTTTTTTTTTTTTTTTTTTTTTTTTTGTAGGGGCATGGCATGTGTAATCTACTAGGTGTGTTTGGGTCAGACGAGGGCATAATGTCATGATGCTTGTGAGACATACTTGGTTCACTACTTAGAATAATAATAATAGAATAAATATATAAATATATATAAAAATTTATACTGTCCCTTTCTGACTTGGCATATTAACTAACTTTATTTTTCTTCTTTTTTTACTTTTCCAACTTAATTTTCTTGATTTGAGACACCTTGAACTTATTAACTCAACACCATAATTATAATATTGTGATTATTATTAGTTATACACCTCGTAATTATTTTCCAAGTTAATTAACTCAACACCATCATTATAATATTGTGATTATTATTATTTATACACTTTGTGATTATTTTCTAAGTTATTTCCTTCATTTGAGACACCTTTTATTCATTAACTCAACACCATAATTATAATATTGTTATTATTATTAATTATACACCTTGTAATTAATAATAATTAATAATTGTAATTAATAATAATTAATAGTTGTAATTAATAATAATTAATAATAATAGTAATAATAATTTTTGGGGTACCAGAGTTAATTTAAAAGTTTATTATTAAGTGATATTTGAAGGTACTGTTAATTTAGCGGTAAATAACATTGATATAATTATTTTAGCGACGTTGTAATTGGCAAAGAGTTGGTTAATTGGTTAGTTAATTAGTTGTGACAAGGTGTTAATTGATTGGTTAATTAGTTGTGACAAGGTGTTACTTGGTTGTTTGGTTGGTTAATTAGTTGGTTGGTTAATTAGTTGACAAGGTATTGGTTGATTAGTTAGTTAAATAGTTTGTGACAAGGTGTTAATTGTTTGGTTGATTGGTTAATTAGTTGTGACAAGGTGTTGGTTGATTGGTTAATTAGTTGACAAGGTGTTGGCTGGTTGGTTGGTTAGTTAATTAGTTGGTTGGTTAATTAGTTGTGACAAGGTGTTAATTGGTTGTTTGGTTGGTTAATTAGTTGGTTGATTAATTAGTTGTGACAAGGTGTTAATTGATTGGTTAGTTAATTAGTTGACAAGGTGTTAATTGGTTGTTGCAAGGTGTTGGTTGATTGGTTGATTAATTAGTTGACAAGGTGTTAATTGGTTGTTGCAAGGTGTTGGTTGATTGGTTAGTTAATTAGTTGACAAGGTGTTAATTGGTTGTTGCAAGGTGTTGGTTGGTTGATTAATTAGTTGACAAGGTGTTAATTGGTTGTTGCAAGGTGTTCAATTGGTTGGATAATTATAGTTAGTTAGTGCCTGATCAGAGAAGGACAGCTGATCCAAACGTCACATTCCAATTGGACCTAAAAGAATCTGAGAGTGTGTGTGTGTGTGTGTGTGTGTGTGTGTGTGTGTAGGGGGTTCTGAGTGAGACAGTTGGGAGGAGGAGAAAGAGGAGGAGGTAGAAGAGACAGAGGTGCATTTTTTTTTTTTTTTTTTAATTATTATTTCACTTTCTTTTTATTTTCTTGTAAAGTTATGATACCAAATAATAATAATAATAATTTTCTGTATGGACTGGTATTTTATTTATTTTATTTATTTTATTCATATTTTGCATTGGTGTTGTAATTATTGTTGTTATTAATAGTGAATTTATTATAAACACATAATCACAACTCTTCTCTCCTCACAACTTCTCACTCAAATAATTGGTTGTTGTTGTTGTTTAATCAATCAATCTCAGTACTATAATAATAATAATAATAATAATAATAATAATAATAATATTAGTGACTCGGCAATGCGATCAAGTTCCACAATTTTTTTTTACTCACCAAAAAAATTTTCATATGACAGAAATATTAAAAGTTTCCATGTATAATTAAATAACAAGACACAATATTAATTCATGGTGAATATATTATAATATATATAATTATTGACAAGTTGTTATATGGCTAAATTCAATTATGATAAATGTTTCATAAATAATTTTTTTTAATTAACCTGTCAAGTCATCTTTTTAATTATTAATAAACATTTGAGTGTAGATGTGAATGCTATAGTCTCAACGTTGGTCTGTGGTTAATGTTTCTATAGCTTTGTAGCTGTTTTGTAGCTTCTTTGTCACTCATGCTAGCAGCTAGAGGTGTGGGGGAAGGAAGGAAGGAAGGAAGGAAGGAATGAAGGAAGGAAGGAGGTAAATGTAGGCAGGAGAGTACAAAGTCACACTCAATGGGTAAATACAATAAATACACTTTTTTGGTAATAAAATCTAGGAGCAAATGATTCCTCCAAACAAATAAACTTTCCCAGCAACAATAATAATAATAATAATAATAATAGGACACCATAGTTTTTTTTTTTTTTTTTTTTTTTTTTTTGGTGTTGTCAGTCTGTCTGTTTATTTGCATGGCATATATATATTTTGGAGGAATCAAAACACTCCAATGTACATACCTAAAAAGTGTATTCAATGTCCACTTAAATTCTCTCCTCCTCTCTCCTTCTCCTCCTCTCCTTCTCCTTCTCCTTCTCCTCTTATAAAGGCCTCATCTCCATTCCCCCATTCTCCTCTCCACTGAAAAGGGCTAAAATTGAACTCTAAGAGGAAATAATGTCTTGCTGGCATCCGTAAGAGAGAGAGAGAGAGAGAGAGAGAGAGAGAGAGAGAGAGAGAGAGAGAGAGAGAGAGAGAGAGAGAGAGAGAGAGAGAGAGAGATGGGGTGAAAGAATGCACG
>JAWQEG010002721.1:5000-7500 GCA_033782935.1 Petrolisthes cinctipes
ACACACACACACACACACACACACACACACACACGAAGAGAAAGAGACAAGAGTAGTACATTTTCAGAATTTGATGTTTGTCGTCATTACACACACACACACACACACACACACACACACGAAGAGACAAAAGTTAGCACATTTTCAGAATTTGATGTTTGTCGTCATTACACACACACACGCACACACACACACACACACAGGAAGAGGAAAGAGACAAGAGTAGCACATTTCTAAGAATTTGAGAATGTTTTGTCATCATTACACACACACACACACACACACACACACACACACACACACACACACACACACACACACACACACACACACACACATACACACACACACATATATATAACCCTGATAGATGGATGATTCACATAGTATACTTAAGGCGCCCAGTACTATCATATTTCAGCATAAAAACCTCGGGAATTTATCAAGGCGACGGCGCCATGGTATCTCCCTTCAGTGGTGTCATGGCATAGATTGGGATGGTAAGAGGGTGATAGTGTGTGTGTGTGTGTGTGTATGTGTGTGTGTGTGTGTGTGTGTGTGTGTGGGATGGTAAGAGGGTGATAGTGTGTGTGTGTGTGTGTGTGTGTGTGTGTGGAATGGTAAGAGGGTGATAGTGTGTGTGTGTGTGTGTGTGTGTGTGGGATGGTAAGAGTGTGTGTGTGATTGGGAGTGTAAGTGAGTGTGTGTGATTGGGAGGGTAAGTGTGTGTGTGTGTGTGTTTGGGATGGTAAGAGGGTGATAGTGTGTGTGTGTGTGTGTGTGTGTGTGTGATGTGCTTCTCTTCTTTCTCTTTCTGTGTGTAATAATAATAATAATAATAATAATAATAATAAACAGTTTATTGTCGTGCGTGTGTGTATTGACGACAAACATCAAATTCACAAAATATGCTCCTCCTCCTCTTTCTGTGTGTGTGTGTGTGTGTGTTGTCTGGCAGCGACGTAAGGTAGTATTCTGTTGGTTGCCGGATTGGTGATGGGTCAGTGTTACGGTACGATACTTTGTCCAGCCTCACCGAGTCTTTGGGTAACAAGATATAGTATAGTATAGGGGAGTTGGTTGCCGCTTTCAATATTAACCTGTCCCAAGAGGTTAGTTTAGTTTCGTTAGTTAGGTGCGACGGACGATACGGTAGGAAGCGTTCGGTACGGTCAAATCACTCACACACACACCCACAACCCGACCCACAATACTTGGTCTAACTTTGTGTGTGTGTGTGTTTGTAGTGTTTTATATATATTTATTTTTATTTTATTTTTACAACGATACCAGTGGGAAGTTTCGTTACTATTATTATTATTATTATTATTATTATTATTATTTTTATTTTTTTAGTTTGAAAAGAGAAAAAAAGTGTAAAATCAACTTTGCTGTGTTTTCGTAGCTACCGTTCGATTAAGATAAATGATATATACCAAAAATAAAAAACATATATAAAAAAATTATCGCAAGCGAACATTCACCCTGTCACTCTGCGTTTCCCGCCTTTATTGAAGACCTTCCCGGGGTGCAGGAGTACTTTCTGGATTTTAACAGTGCGTGTGTGTGTGTGTGTGTGTGTGTGTGTCAAATTCCCTTCTGGCGCACACCAACCCTTTGTGTATTAAATGCCAGTGTGTGTCGCTCAAATTCCCTTCTTGCCCACACGAACCCTTTGTGAATTAAATGCCTGTGTGTGTGTGTGTGTGTGTGTGTGTGTGTGTGTTGTCGAGTAGTTTCATGGGTTTGGTTTTTACTATGATGGGGTTGAGATGTCTAGTGTCTTAAGGACCCTGTGATCGTGTATAAGAACTGGAGGCTTCTGATTCCTCCTGATGTTGCCACCAAACAAGTTCCTTTTATATAGATGTGTGTGTTTCGTGGCAATATTTGAAGGAATCGCTAACCTCCAATTTCCTGACTACATTACATTGGTCCCTTAATATGTTTTGGCCGAGAAACAGACATCTTCTATATTTTCGATGCTGTGTGTTTTGTGTCGCAGATATACGGAGCATTCCATGGCCTACAAAGCACGGATATGTTTATTACTTTAATGTGTGTGTGTCTCTGTGTGTATGTTGGTTGGTCGGTATTGGCCCGGCCTCGGTAACGGGCTTTACGAATCCTTATGTCCAGTGATGCAAAGCAGATAGAAATGCTTTAGGAGAAAACTGTTGAAAAATATGTGTGCTTTTGGAAGAAACTGGAAAATCTGTCTGTATATTAAGTTGTTGGATGGAAAAAACAATTGTGATGATAAAAGCGACGTTTGAAAATCACGTGAGGAAAAACAATAATTAAGGTGATGATATTCACAGTGTTGGTAAATCTGGAGTAACTGAATCCATCAAACCACCATTCCAAACAACAGACCCACCATTATTTTTTGTCAATCTGGTGTTGTTTCCCGCATACTTTGGAGGCTGTATGTATGTACCCAAAGTAAACTATCACTTTAATTAATTGATGGATGGTGTTTATATCATTTTTTTTCCAG